>VSMD01136556.1:0-91875 GCA_008750895.1 Mirza zaza | reverse complement strand
TCTGATTTTTCCTTAGGCCAGATTGGGCCTATTCCTTGAATTCGAAGGCCCTAATAAATTCATTGGTTTATTTCAAGTAACGGTTACTTTATAAGTCAGAGCTGTGTATATATTACAACGAAATCCCACAGCTAATTTAGTTGCTAATAAGGGGCTGAGTCATATATCGAATGCCTACTAGGAGCGAAACGATCTGGGATGACAAAGCTGTTTATCACTAGCATAGTGCTTGGCACACAGAAGGCCCCAACATGTATTTGGAGGATAAAGTAGGGTGGAGGGGGGATCTTGTAGGTCCAGTGGGTCAGTCACCAGCCTGCACAGGTGAGTCCCTTAGCTGGACCTACAGCCTGGCTCTGTGTGGGTCAGGCTCCTCACCCATGGTCAGGCCAGCTGTGGTGGAGGGAGCCACAGTACAGATAATAACCTCTTTTGCATAAAGAATTTTTGAAATCTGACTGTGAGTGTGGCAGGCACTCTTAGTCCCCGGGGGAGTACAGACTAGCAGAGGAGCGCTTGGCTTGGCTTGTTCAGGATATTAGAGTCCTCCCACTTGAGCCCTCAGCGGAGAGTTGGGAGAGCTGCGGGGGAGCTCAGAGAAAGCCGAGCTGTCCCGCTGAGGGTCTCCACTTGAGCTTCCTTTCCAGAGGGGAGCCATGACCTGGGACTGAGGGGGATTCTGGGAAACCACGGGAGCCTGAAGCTACTGCCAGAGAAGGGGCTGACTCCAGAGCGACCAGCAGGAGCCTGCTGGTGAGAAACACTCCTGTGCCACAGCATGATGGTGATCGCAGCCTCTGCTGGGGATGAGGGCCCGAGGAAGCAGCAACATTCTGTGTCAGCCTGGCCTGGCCATGTCCCCAGGCCTTGTTCCCACTGTAAGCTGACACCGGCTGGGGATGGGGGCCTCTCATCTCCTCCTTGAGGGCTCCAGGGCAGCGCCTATTCTCAGCCTGTAGGGGCTGTGGAGAGAGTATAAGGAAAGCAAACCAAGCCCTGAGGAGGGCAGAGCCCAGGCATTCAGTCTTCCAGGGGATGTGGCTTTGGGACGTTTGCATTTGAAGTTGATTTTAATTGTAGCCTTGTCTATGTGGCAACAGGGTTAAACGGGGTGCAATGAGCTGTATGTTGAGGGGCACTAGGTAGGGGCCTGGAAGCTTAGGGGGTAGCCCTAGCTCTTCTCTAAGCATTTGTTGGTATCTCTGGGCCTCCTCAAGGTGGGTTGAAGAGGGTAGTTAGGCCATGTGCTCTTGGAGGTTCCTTCCAACCTGAGTAATCCCCTCCTCCCATCAAATTATTGATCTTGGCCGGGCGCGGTGGCTCATGCCTATAATCCTAGCACTCTTGGAGGCCGAGGCGGGAGGATTGTTTGAGTTCAGGAGTTCGAGACCAGCCTGAGCAAGAGCAAGACCCCGTCTCTACTAAAAATAGAAAGAAATTATATAGACAACTAAAAATATGTAGAAAAAATTAGCCGGGCATGGTGGTGCATGCCTGTAGTCCCAGCTACTTGGGAGGCTGAGGCAGGAAGATCGCTTGAGCCCTGGAGGTTGAGGTTACTGTGAGCTAGGCTGATGCCATGGCACTCTAGCCTGGGCAACAGAGTGAGACTATGTCTCAAAAAAAGAAAAAAAAATATATATATATATCTCAATTCACTTGCTCTCTTGAGATAATCAGGATGGAAAATGTGGGCCTCACAGTTAACCTTCTTTGTAGGCAGCAGGATGGATGAAAAGCAACATTATTCCACATAGAATGACAGCAGCAGTAATCATTACAGTAATGAGAATAACAAAACAACCCTGTTAGAAACTATTCACTATAAGCCAAGCACTCGATTAAGAATTTTCTGCATGCTATGTTGTTTAATCCTTTACAACACTTCTCTGGGGTGGATATTATTATAATGCCTATTTTGGAGATGAATCTATCGAGGTATACAGAGGTTCAGTTACTTGTCCAACATCTCACTGTTAAAAGGTGGCAGAGCTGGGATTGGAACCCATGGTCTTCTTGATTCTAAAGACTCTGTTCTCATCTACTCTGTTATCCGGTGGGAAAATGGTGCCTTCTACTTTCTGCTGCAAAAGCGTGGGACACACAGATGCAGCAATTGTCCACCACTACAGCTGGCCTGGAAGGCAGGGTTGACTGTTCCTCAACTCTTAGCACGTCATAAATCCCGCGAGGATGTGGCCCCAGACTTCATTTTCCAACCTCATCGCTCGCTATTTCTCCACCAAATGGCATGCCTTCTCCACTCCCTGTTTTTCCATAGGCCACACTCTTCCATGCTGCGGAGACTTTGCATGTGTTGGTGATTACTCTTGAAACCCTGGTCCTCTCTCTTACTTCTGGCACATTCCTGCTCAGGCAGGGTTCAGATGTCATCTCCTTTTTGAAGATGTTCTCTGATTTCCAAATGGCTAGCCACAGCATACTTTTGCTTCTGTCATAGCATGTATCATGCCCTGTAATTATTTGTTTAGTCAATTTTCATTGAATAAATATTTGCCAAGTGACTCTATGTGCTTGGCACTGGGTTAGATGCTTGTGAATTTTCTCTTGTCCCTTTCTCTGTCCTCCAGGCACCCAACACAGTAAAACTCATAGGGTTTTGTGGGTTTTTTTTGTTTGTTTGTTTGTTTAGAGAGTTGTGTCTTATTTCCCTTGAATTCCAGGTAATTCACACAGCCTGGTACACAGAAGTTGCTCAGTAGCTATTCGAAGTGTAGATCTACCACCCAGAACTTACCCACCTGTGAATAACTGCCTGTTTCTTTCCTACATCCTCTACTAGATCCTTAGACTCTTATGGACAGGAATTGGGTCTTATTTTGCTTTTGTTCCTATTGCTTGGCACAGAGAAGGAATTCAATACGTGTTTATTGAGTGAATGATTAACTAGGAGTATGAGTTCTGGGGAGTGAATATGCTAATTCTGCAAGCATGGATCACATACTCACTGTGTGTCTAGCACTGAGATCACTGCTTGGGTGGGCACCATGAAGGGTATATACTGTGTAGACCTCACACCCTTAGAATCCTGAGTGTCCAGTGAGTGGGTTTGCACACACCAAGTAGCAAGAGAAAGATTCAGCAGAGGGAGGGCCTAGGCACCAGCCAGACATCCACCCTGTCCGGAATCGCTTCCTTCAGAGGGTTCTCTGCCTCGGGAGAGAAAGGAATGTGGCCGTGAAAGAGCCCAGAGTTCTTGCAGAGATGATCACCCATCCAACTGAATGTAAGTCACAGTAGGAAGGAGGATTGGGACACTTCTCTGTGCCCAGGATCATTGCTCTGATGACTGGAAGGGCACAGAGGGTCATTTGGCCTGGTTCTAATCTTCTGTCTGCAAAAATGGTTGTAGCGGGGTGGGAAATGTGTCAACACCTGGCCCCAAATTTCACTTTTAGTGGGAGAACTGTCTTAAAACCCTCAGGGCAAAGTTGGTAGGAGACAAAGTGATAAAAAGAGAACTTAATTGGATTTTTTTTTTTTTTTTGCATAAAATAGGGACTTTGGGTGAGGGGATTTGAAGGAAGAGAGGAAATAGAGGAGGAGAGGACACAGTAGGGAGAAACTAGAACTTGGAATTTTTGTTGGTGGAACTTGTTAAGAATAGAGAATGCCTAATTTTTGATTGCCCATTATTTTGTTGAGTATGTAAACCTTTCTATCTCTCCAGCAGTTTCCTTTACACATACATAAGGGTGGAGCAGGTCAGATGAGCCCCCCCTTCCCCCCATGTCCCACTAGGTCTGTGGTTAGGCCTGAGTGATGCCACAGCATGTGGCTGGCAGATGGAGGAGAAAGGAGGGGTGTTGAGAACACAGTTCCTTATCTTCAAGTGCTAGGCCCTGCCCCTCCACCAGGCCATATCCCTGGCACCCCCAGACCTCCTAGCTTTTGCTTCAGCTGTGCCCTCCGCCTGGAATCCCCTTCCCTTTTGTGTTACCTGTTAATTCATTTTGTTCTTTAGCACTCAAGAGCCCCACCTGGGAACAATCTCTCCTAAATTCCCCTTCCCCATGGGCTAGGTGTCTGTCCTCTGTGTATACCCTTAGGCTATTTCATCTTTACAATGTGTGTTGTTTGCAAAAATAGTTAACACAAGCACAGGGCACAAAGTTCAAGCATGAAAAGGATATAAAGAGAACAGTTGGGTCCTCAGAGTCCACCAGTCTTTCCTGCATACACACACACACACACACACACACACACACACACACACACACACGTGTGCACACACACACAATTCCACCGCAGCTGTAGTGCCCACCTTACCAGACTCCCAGCACTGGGAGGGCAGGGCCTCCTTGTTTGCCTCTGGGGTACCGGCCACTAGGACAGCCCAGCCCCCTGCACAAGTTCAGCAACTGACTGCGCCGAAGAGCCATGTTCTTGCAGAAGGAGAAGCGGGGGCGGGGGAAGGGGGTGGATTCTGTCTGAGTTCACTTGGTGCCGCGCTCTATGATCTACGAGCTGCTTTTAATTTCCTGTGCTCAGCCCCTGGCAGCCTGATGAAATGAGGCAGATAGCAGGGCTTCAGATCTAGCCCTGCCTGGCCGGGGCCTGTCTGCTCGCTGCAGGGTTACAATCCCCAGGCCCTGAAGAGAGAAGAGCCGAGGGCACCCCTCAATCCATCCTTCTCCAGCCTCCTTCTGGGCAAGTGGAGAGGCAGAAACGAAGCTTCTTGGCAACCTCCGTGGTTCCTAGGCTGGTGGTTCCGCGTTCACTGCTTGGGTTTTGGGGTCAGACAGAGATGGTTTGGGTCCTGGCTCTGTTGCCTCCTAGTTGTATGACTTTGAGGCAAGTTACCTTAACTCTCTGAGCCTCAGTTTCCTCACCTGTACATGAGATCTATTAGTGGAATCTACTCCATCGAGTTCTTATGAGGATTCAGTGTCTGAGGCCAGGAGCCTGGAACCTAACTCATGCTGAGTTGGTGGCAGGTCTCATTGTTCTATTTGCCATGTGGTCACCAAGATCAGCTCTCAGCAAAATGGTCCAGTTGGTGCCTTTCGTCTTCTATCTTTTTTCCTTCCAGGTACTGAGTGGTCTTAGGTTTCCTCACCTCTTCTGGTATGAACAGCAGTCACTCCTCTGCTACTGTCACCATCATTGCTGCCACCACTACCACCTCTCATTAATTCTGTGTCAACCCTGTACCCCTAATGTGGAGTGTGCTGGCTCATCTTTACAACAATCATTATCCCCATGTCAGAGTTGGGAAAACAGAGTCACAGAGGGTCAAGGTGATGTCCCCCAGGTCATGGAGTGAACAATGAAAGTCAGCAGTCCGATGGTCATTCACACCATGGGATAGAGACAGTGGAGTATCTCTATCATTGGGTTGGCATTTTCAAAGTCGTCTTCAAAAAGAAGCCAGAGCCTAGTCCAAAGGAATCGGTTTTCCTAAGAGCAAATCAAGCTTCCTTGACAAGCTTAGGGAAGAAAGAATTTTGTTGGGGAACAAGGAATGCCTTTCTACTATGTTAAAGAAATAAAAACGAAGGCTACTACCTAATCCTTTTGAAATTAAGATCAGCCCTGAAGGTGTCCATGAGAGAACTGCAAAATTCCCTTGCTGCATTTCACAAAACAGGCAACAGAGTGGACGTTCCCTGAGAATTCTACTTCCTGGTTGCATGATATCCTTTAACAAACACAAACTCTCCCCCCCCCCCAGACTTAAAATCCAAAGAAAATCAAAGACCTTGTCCCAGCTTCCGGGAACTACCTACCACATAGCAGGGTGCTGAGCCTCCACCCTGAGCAGCTGCAGGGCTTCACGCCGCCTGCAGGTGTCGCTGGCGGCTGCTGGCCCGCTTGGTGTTTGGTAGGTGGCAGGATCAGGTGGAAGGGTGGGTCAGGAGAGTAGAGGTTGGAGACTGCCCCCAACGTGACACATTCTTTAGCTCCATGGACTCTTTAGGGGTAAACAACTCTGTTCTTTTTACAGAGAGGGTGCCAAGGAATGGGACATGTGACCAGGCTTAGTTTCCATATCCAGGGTCAGTGGACTGACCCACCCACAATTTAGTGCACCTGAAGACATTTCTTTAATTATTATTATTCTTTTATTTCAGCATAATATGGGGGTACAAATGTTAAGGTTACATATATTGCTGTTGCCTTCCCTCCCTCCTCGAGTCAGAGCTTCAAGCGTGTCCATTTCTTGAGTGAGAATAATCAGGGTGCTGGATGTTGTTACAGCTCACGTCACTGTGAATCAAGCGCTTCCACCTTCCTTCCTCTTCTCCTTCTCTCTCTCTGCCTTTTCTCCTCTGCCTTGCCCTTCATCGCTCCCTCCTTCCCTTCCTATTTGGTCTTCACAACAACCACGCAAGTTTCCAGCATTTTAAAGGCGAGTAGCCGTGGCTTGGAGAGAGGACATCACATGCCTGAAGTCTCACCAACATGAGTGACAGAAAGGGGACCGAGATGCCCCCAAATACTCCGATGGGATGCTCTACCACCTTGGTGGGGCAGTACCGGCTCTGTTCCCGATTTGCCATAAGTCCTGGAGCAAGTCACTTTGTCTCTCTGTGCTTCGGCCTCCTGGTCTGCAAATAGGACAGTAGCAATAGCTACCTCACAGGGTGGGAATTAAAGTGTCTGAAGTGCTCATCAGAGTACACGGCACTTATCAAGTGCTTGACAAAGGTCACCTTTGTGCCCTACATCCTGACAATCCTCAACATTGTCATCGCAAAGATTATGCGCACTCTAACTGATGCTATGTGTTGGACTTGAGCTTATTTTGTGCTTTGTAATGTAAAAAATTTAATTTGCAGGACGAAATAAAAAGCAATCCATTTTTGACCTGTTGAAGATGTTAATACCAGTGCTGGTGCAAGCGTGGTGTTAACAAGACGGGTGCTCTCGTGGGGGCTGCTACATTCACGTAACGCCAGCCAGGGGCACCCCACCAGCCACCAGGGTCGCACAGTGAGGTGAGAGCCCTGGCTCGTGCACCACTGAGGGGTTGGAACTTGGTGTCAACTTTGGGAAGGCCAACTTTGGAGTTGTGCATTAGATGCTCTGGAATGTTCAACTTGAGGCAAAGCAGGAGAAGCAAAGCCCTAGAGTCTAAAATGGCAAGAAGTAACCTGTAGGGATGTGAACAAAGCAGTGAGCATTCATCCGGGGGTGTCACCACAACAGAGGAAGGAATGAAAATGCCTCACCTGTGTGTGGGCAAGTGGAGAGGCAGAGGTTCAGATTGCTAGTTGAATACTAAATGGAAGAGTGACCCCAGAAAAGTGGACACCTTAAAACAACCTGTCAGCCCTACGTGGATGATTCAGACCTCTTAAAGATGACCAACACCCCTCCTCACAAGGCAACGTGTGCAGTAAAACAGAGACCTCACCTCAAGGGGTTAGCACACAGTAAGTGCTCCAAAACGGTAGCTTTTCTTATGGAGGGAAGAGCTTCTTGGGCCACATTCCTTTGATACTGACTAGGAGACAAGAGTGCTGTCCTCATTCAGCCATTAGTCACCTGTTCTCATTGGCTCTGTAGTCTGGATAAGACCCTTAGTGCCTCTGAGACTCAGTTTGTCATCTGTGAAATAGGAATAATAGTACCTGCCTTATAAGGTTGTTTTGAGTATTAATTGAGATAGTGCATAGAGCACCTGGAGTGATGTCTGTCACATAGTAAGAGCTCAACAAATGGTAGCAGTGAGTTCTGGTTATGACTGTTACATCTTGCTGCCTCTCTGGGAGGTGGTTTATTTTCACCAACTGCCACCTCTGGTGCCACTCATTGGTTTGATTGCTGCACTTTGCCACCTCTAGGGTGAGGACTAGACTTCAGTACCCTCTATCCAGCAAGAAAAATGATGACAGGCATGCTGGGAGCATTTCCTCTTGCACTTTGCTTTGGCTTAATTGCTATTTTGGAGCTGTGTGCTGCATGCTTTTTGCAGATGAAGCCATTGCCACAGCAAGATTGGAACTCCATGCACAGGGTGACTGGCTCTAAGTTCTCCACCTCACTGTTGACTTTGGCATTGGGGACATTGGAGGAGGGCTGCCATGGTTGCATTCTTCAGAGCAGCAAAGAGAAGAGAAAACAGTGTGGCTCTTGCCAATTTCCTTGAGCTCCAAGGGAAAGAAACAGAAACAAGTAACATGAGTAACAACAGGAAAATGAGATTGGAAGTGTGTTGGAAGGAGCTGAAAGTCTTTGGGGCACGCTTCTTAAGCTGTTCCTGATTGGCTGCCTAGGGCTTTTTTTATTACGCTGGGTGGGTGTCTTGTGTTAGCAAAAGGAGGCAGAATTTCACCTAGGGTACCTGGGTTGGAGGGCATAGATTGTGGGAAGACTGGCGGTGACATCTATGGTAGACTCTGAATGTTTTCCTGTGTAGTGGAGGATGGAGCCCTCTCTCCATCCCCAATTCAACTTTCAGTGGTGTCTGCATTAGTCTCCAGTGTTTTGGGAATTGGGTTTTTATGAGTGGCACCATAGCAGAGTGCTGATGTAAACTCAAGGTTAACATTAAACCTGAGCAGAGATGGCCAAAGGGGACCTGCACATACTGATCACCACTGTATGAAAATGCAGCAACCTGCTTACTGATACAGGTCTCACCTTCCACCTAAAATAGAAGTGTTATATGGAGCACTCTCAAATTACTCTATTAGCGTGAATTAAGAAGAAACATCAGTTGTCATAAACCTCTTCCCACCCTTGCCCTCCAGAAAGAGAATCCAGCATTATACAGCTGAAGATGAATTGAGGGGAGATGACATGGGATCTTTCCAAATGGGAAGAAGAAGAAGAAAGGGAATTTTCTTTAAGGTTAAAGAGACAGAAGAAGCTGTTGATACCCCAAGACTGGTGGTGTTCCTTTTATCTACTTCTGCTTTAAAAACCTCCCTGGCTTTAAAACAACAGCATTTATTTAGCTCACGGATTGGCAGTTTGGCCAGGATTCTGCAGGGATGGCAGCGTGTCTCTCTCCACTCAGCTGGGGCCGCTGGAAGGCTGGGGCTGGAATCCTCCCATGCTTTGCTCACTCACATGCCTCGCAATTAATGCTGGCTGTCAGCAGGGGCCCACGCCGGGGCTGCCGGCCAGAACACCTACTCGGCTCCACGTGGCCTGGCCGCCTCCTCTCCTCGAGGTGGCGACATTCCAGGGGTGAACATCTGGGGAGAGAATCAGACAGAAGCCGCATCACCTCTTCCGCCCGAACCTGAGAAGTCAGGCAGCGGTTACTTCGAGCGCATTCTATTCTTCAGAAGTGAGTGGCCAAGGGCGTTAGTTTGTCCCGGCTGCCATAACAAAGTACCTTGGCGTGGGTGGCTCAAGCCACAGAAACTTATGTTCTGTTCTGGAGGCTGGAAGGCATGAGAAGGGTTGGTTTCTTCTGAGGCTTCACTCCTTGGCTTTTGGACGGCCAACTTTTCCCTGTATCTGCACGTGGTCTTCCGTCCGTGTATGTCTGTATCCTGATCTCTTCTTATAAGGACACCAGTTACGTTGGATTAAGGGCTCACCCTAATGGCCTTATTTTAACTTACCTACCTCTATAAAGGCCTTATCTCCAAATACAGTTACATTCTGAAGCACTGGGGGTTAGGACTTCAACGATTAATTTGGGGTGGGGGCGCAGTTGAGCGTGTCACACCCAGGCTAGCCCGTATTCAAAGGGAGAAGGAATCAGCCTGCACTTTTTGATGGGAGGAATGTCAAAGAAGTTGCAGGCATAATTTAAAACCTGCACAACTGGGGTATATGGCAGGGGTCTGAGCAAGTCCTGTATTTGACGGGGCTCTATGCTCCACCCCCACTCAGCAGCCTCAAAAGGTGGTGAGATCTCTGAGAACAGCTGGATTGTGGCTTTCGAAAAAGACCCAGCAGACTTCGGGTATGAGCAGCGTGATCCAAAGGGCCATGGGTTTCAACAATCAACAATTGGCGTCAGCAGTGAACTCACTCAAGGAGACCCTTCTTCTGTTACCCAACCTCCAAATAAGATCCTGGATTCCCATGTGATTTTATGGGGTAGAAGGGCTCTCAGAATCATGACTTGAGTTTCCCACCAGGCTGGGGAGGGAGAGCTTAAGAGTTAGATTTATTGGACTGGAAGTAATGTGATGTTCCTTCTCACTGAGCTGGGAAGCAAAATTCATACCCATTCCCTGGGGCCAGGCACCTATGGGTTACAGTAGGATTCGAGTTATGTCAAATTCCTCTTCAGATAACTCTTTGCATCCCTCCCCCTTCATTCCCCCAGGCATAGTATAATAGAGAGAGCTCGCAACTCACCACCTCTGTTCTGACAAACCATCTGTGACTCCAAACAGCTGTGGTGACTGGTGCATCTTCCCTCTGACAGCTACTCCCATGAAAGTGGTTTCAAAAATCAAATTAAAATAGCATTTTTCGAGGCAGGCTAGGCCGGGCAGTGGAGGGCAGTTTAGGAGGAGCTGACTCTGGGCACAGGCAGACCCCTGGACAGGGTGGATGTCCCCACTCCCCTTCTACCCTGTGCACAGTGTCCTTTCCCACAGAACATCAATGTTCATTACTCCCCATTTTCTACTTCTTGAAATACCACCAGTACGAGATTCAGTGAAGTTGACATATTTTTCCAAAGGGGTGATCAGTTGATTCACTAATTTCGTATCATTATATTTTGGTTGTATCACGGGGTCATTACTTACTCCTCTGTTAGTAAGAGGGGCCTTTGTTTCTGCCCAGGAGAGATGGATGAGCTATTCGCACCTCTATTTTAGGAGCATGGTGGCCCTCTGGGAGGATAAAGATAAGAACGCCAACTTAAATCTCTTGCAGATTCAGTTCATAGTTATGAGGCCTGTAGTGGCCTCACCGAGGTCAGATTGTAGGAAGAATGATGAGGCCCCAGAAAGTTAATTCTCCACGAGGGTAAAGGAGAGTGGTCCAACAGGCTGTCTTTGCACCAAATATGGGAAGTGAGAAGGGGTGTTGTTCTGGTCCACGGGAGTAGCTGACTCAGCACCTGTCATAGCACTTAGAACCAACACAATCTTTCACCCATCCTTATTTCAGCCGCGTGTCAATGCTAAGTCTCTGGAGTCGGAAAGGACAAACAGGGCAAGCAAATGCCATCTGAAGTGGGTAACCTCATTGCCTATTCTTTCCCTATCCTACCAGTCTCCATAAAGCAAAATATTAATAAATGCGACTACATAAAAATTAAAATGTCTTTATGGAAGCAAATTCCACAGCCAATAGACAAATGATAAAGTGGTACACAATATTTGCAACACATGCAAGCAACAAAGAGCTAATTTCCTTATTTTACAAAGAGCTCATACAAATCAATAAGAATAAATATGAACAGGCCAACCGAAAAATGGGCAAAGGATATGAAAGGCGGTTCTCAGGAAAACAAAAGCAAATATCCAATAAACATATGAAAAGATGTTCAACTTTCCTCAAATTAAAGATATGCAAATCCGAACAACAAGGTGCCATTTTTCACCTATCAGATTGGCAAAATGTAAAAAGTTTGGTAATACAGCCATTCCTCAGTCTCTGCAGGAGACTGGTTTCAGGACCCCTGTGAATACCAAAATCAGTGGATGCTCAAGTCCTTGCTACACAATAGCATAGTATTTGTGTATAACCTATGCACATCCTCCTGTATACCTTAAATGGTCTCTAGATTACTTATAATACCTGATACAATGTAAATATTATGTAAATAGTTGTTATACTGTATTTTAAAATTTGTATTATTTTTATCATTTTTTTTTTCTTTTTTACTTTTTTAATATTTTCAATCTAAGGTTGGCTAGATCTGTGGTTACGAAAGCCCATGGATAGGGAGGGCCAGTTGTACTCAGTATTGAGTGAATGAGGACATGAGGACTCTCATTCAAAGTCAATGTGCAGATACTGGATGGAATATTTTAGTTGTACATTTTGGCAATACCAATTATAATTGTAACTGCATGTGCTCTTTGATTCATGGGCGAGAGTTTAATCCACAGATAAATTCACAGAAGTACATCAGATTTGGTTTTGCATACGAGAATGTTCATCGCAACATTGTTTGTGAAAGGGAAAAATAAGAAGGGGCCATAATTGGGGGCTAATTATTCCAATTATGACACATCCTTAAGATGGAATATTATGGAGCCATAAAAAAAAACTTTAGCTGAACTATTTCTAAGCTATTACTCGAGGAAAGCAGAGTGCAGAATAGCATGCATTAATTGGTCCCATTTGTGTGACTAAAACAGAATATACATGCTAGTCTATGTAGAAAACATTTCTACAAAGATTATCAAAAACTTGGGGAAAAGGAAGTCAAGAGTGAGAGAAGGCAGGGTTACTTCTTGTTTCATATATCCATTATATTCATTTTTTAAACTATGTGCATATCTTATTTATTATTTAGAAAAAAAACAGGTTTAAAGAAATCCCCCTGTAGTATAATTGCTTATTTACATATCTGCATTCCATGAGTCTGAGCTTACTGAGTAGGGGGTGCCCAGCAAAACTACCCTGTGTGGGACACGTGACACGTGGTAAAAATTGCCAACCTGATTTATGAGCAGCATATGAGACACTAGAGGCAGACTTGGGGTGCTGAGGGCCTCTCTGAAGAAGGTGGAGCCAAACCAGTGTAATATCTGGGTTAAGACGGAAACCTTTCTGTATTTATACCCTAGGGGGACCTCAAAAGACTTGGATCACAAGAATATTTGTTTTCTCTCCTGCCCTCCAGCCCCTGCCCAGTTCTGGGTAAAGTTTCAGGTAGGACTGTGGTCTGCAGCGGAAGCTAAATGTGCATGAAAACAGGGCTTTGCGAGCATCAGTTCTTGAGCACAGACCCCAAGGGTGAAAGATTGTTCCTTTGACTTTATGTATATATATCCACTGATTTATTTTCCAAGCGGCAGCGCTGCCTGCTCAGGGATTCTGCACAAGAGCAAGGCAGCATCTTGGAATGAAGATCAGAGGTGTCAGACCCCGCTCTGTGCAATGAACACCAGTAGGAAAGGTGCAACGGTGTCACTTCATCAGAACCACCTGGAAGGCATGTTAAGAGATTGCTGGGTCCCATCTCCAGGGCATCTGATTCGGTAGGTCTGGGATGGGATCTGAGGATTTGCAAGTGCCCAAAACCATGCCGGTGCTGCCAGACTTGGGACCATACTCTGAGAACCACTGGTTTAAAAGGACATTTTATCAATTTTTTTTTCCTCTCCCATCAACAACCCTCACATCATTTCACTATTCTCGTGCTCTTTCCTTAAAACTCACCTAGAAGAGACGCCTTCATTCATAATCATTAGACCTTGGACCTTTTTTTCCCCCTTTCCTTTTCCTGCCATGTTCACTGGCCAAAAACTCCATCTGGCTTTGGCAGAAGCTGCCCTGAAAGGGTGTGGAGGGAGAAAACACTAAGCAGGCAAGGCCGGAATCCTTTTCTGCAGATAGGGAGAGGACTGGGAATGCTGCTGTGTTGATTTTTGACTTCACGTAAGACAAGTGGACATTAATCTCCTATCAGGCGCTGGGCACACCGGCAGCGGGCAGCAGCTGGGGGAGCTGTGGTCTCTGACTTTCCCCCCTGTGGCTGCCTAAGGGTAGGGGCAGCAGAGAGTCCCGTGGCCCCATTCCCAGAAGAAAAATTTTGGCAGGAGTAGAGGAAAAGCGATCCAAAGTGTTTGTTTTTGGAAGCGCTCGGTGGGGCCGGCTCCCTGCGGAGCCCTGTCGCTCCTCCTGTGACTTCTCTTGCTCCCACTCCAGGGACCCTTCTCCCCCCTGGGCTGATGGCTCCCTTCATCCTGGGGGCTACGATCTCAGGCCACACACAATGCTTATCCCAGAGGGGACCAAGGACCCTGGGGACACAGGAGCAGAGTAATTCTTTTGCTGGAAAATGGTAGGACCTTTCTTTTCCCTCTCCATTTTCCTAGTGGAAAAGAAAGAAGGAAGAAAGCAAAGAAGGGAAAGAAGGAATAAAGGAGAAAAAAAAGGAAAGTAGAAAGGAAGGAGAGAAAGAATCTGGTTTAGAGTTCACTTAGGTTTAAACCTGTTGAAAAAACCGCCCTTCCTCCTCTGGGTGACATGAATCTCCTAGGTAGAAGCAGTCCTTGTCCAAATTCGAAAGCACTTTTCCAGAAGAAGGAGGAATTCAGCCCAGCTGTTAAGTACGTGGTCTCATAGAGCAGTGTTTCTTACACCTTGAGGTGTATGCGAATCCCTTGTGGGTTTTGGTGGGATGTAGATCCTTCTGGAAGTCTGTGGCAGGGCCCAAGGTTCTGCATTTCTGACAAGGACTCAAAGGATGCCGCTGCTGCTGGCGCGTGGACACGGCTTTGAGTAGCAAGATCATAGAATACTTAGAACTCGAAGCAACCTTAGCATAAATTTGAATCCAGTCATTTTGCAAGTAAGAAAACTGGGCTCTGGCGAGGTTACTCCCCAAGGCCCCACAGCTGGTTAACAGCAGGACTAGGACTAGAACTGTTGTCATATTCCCAACCCGGGCCCCTTTCTACTTCCCCAGGAAGGAACTGGATAGGAATATAAACCAGGTGCTGCCCACCTGGAATATGAACATTTCAAAGGAGCTTTCGGACCTGGGGAAGGCAGTATCCAAGTCCACTCTGCCAACGGACCCTGGACTGTGAACCTCTTCACTAAGGAGCTGGCTGCTACTGACTAGGAGGATAGCAGTGCCTGGGATAACGGGGCAGGGTGGGGCAGGAGTCTTTGCCAGGACAAGCCGTCAGGAGACAATCTAAGAACAGCTGACTTGTACGGAGTGAGTATCCCTCATCCCCTCTCTGCCCACCAAGCCCCGGACCCAAATGGGACATAGTCAAGATCCACAGCTGGCCTTGCGGAATCCACATATACAAAAAAGTCAGCCCTCCATATACGTGGGTTTTTTGTCTGTGAATACTGTATTTTCAAAGTGCATTTGGTTGAAAGCAGCCCGTGTATAGGTGGACCCATGCCATTCAAGCCCTCGTTGTTCAAGGGTCAACTGCATTTGCATTCTACTTACTGACTGAGCATCCCGAATCCAAAAATCCAAAATATAAAAAATGCTCCCTTGAGCACGAACTTTGAGCTCCCTGTTGGTGCTCAAAAAGTTTTGGATTTTGGAGCATTCTGGATTTCAGATTTTCAGATTAAAGATCCTCTACCTGTGTATCGTAAAGCCATGGATGTTCAATTCCTGAGAGTCCTTCCCACGCCCCAGACCCTCTCATTTTTCACATTGGTATAATACTCCTCCCCATTGTTTTGAAGGTAATACTTTGTCCGAGACAGCTGGGAATCCCGAAACTGGAGGTCAGACTTTCCAGGAGGGAAGACATTTATTCTGTAGCGTTTATGAGGACAAACCACTGCAGTGAGCTGGGTTACTACAGGAAGGCATCTGGCTTGGATGTCTAAAGACACAAATTTCAAGCCTGGTCTTGCTGTCTTCCAGCCCTTGAGTGAGTTTCTAGGGAAGTGGTACCATTTACTCAATCAATCAACATTTATTGAGCACCAAACTCTTGTTGGTTTATTTCTGCTTTCAGGGGATTCACAGTCTAATATGGGAGATGGATAAATCAACCAAGAATAACAGTATAGCTATGGGACTGCACAAATCACTCAGGGGGTTGCAATTTGCTAAATGTGGTTGGATCACAGGGTCCCTGGTGGTGTGATGTGAGTGAGGTCAGGTCACAAGGGACTTTATGCACTGAACTGAGGTCAAGTTTCAGTTAGACAAGGCTGTGAAGTGAAAGTTGAGATAATAATTGTAATTATCATGATAGCAACATTCATCCAGCCTTCACTGTCATTTGATCCTCACAGCAGCTCTGTGGGGTAGGTGCTGATGCTATATCTGTGTACAGATGTGGAATTTGAGGCTCAGAGAGTATGAATGACACAAAGCTTGGCAGCTGAGGTTCCCATACAGCAGCATTCCAACCTCATCAGATCCAAAACACCCTTTCATGACAGATATTTTAAAATTCTCTTTATTATTCTGAAATGAAAATCAAACATATAATCAAACATATAATCCACTTAGAATATACTTTTTAAAAAGTATGATGGTCATCTCTAATACAAGTAAAAACTATTAATAAGAGAAAAATAATCCAGAGCAAAATAATATGTATTTCAATAGGGAAATGTTCAGACCTGACTATATTCTAGAAGCAAAGTAAAGTAATCAATGGTTGTACTTATGTCACCTGGAATGCAATAGCTACCAAAGCAGACCGATACTTGTATGTTGAAAGAATGAAGTTGATATTATGAACAGTGATGCTAATGGTGAACTGATTTCCTCAAAGAGTGAGCAATCTTTGGTAAAATTCTAAATGACAAAATAGGACATTCCCTCAAAGACTGGTGGCAGAACTGGGATTTGAATACTGATCAACTAATTCCAGGGTTTAAGCAAATAATCCCTACTTGGGGATGGTTGCTTTCTCATGGAGGTGACCTCATATTTCAGGGGCAGGCTGGGAGGGGCTTACAGTGACCTCTGGGAGAGCTGGGTGTGGTTTTGCCGAGTCCCAGGGCTCTCCATAGAGCATCAGGATGACAAGTAGGGCTGCTTTGCTTGCTTAACATTGTTTTCCCAGTGGGTGAGATGTTTTCAATTCTGGGTTCTTCACTCAGAAATTTTCCCAGTCCTTCCATGGAGACTTCCAACTCTTTTGACCAGGGCTCTAACCCCATCTAGATGTTCCATTGGTGGAACGTGTAATATTGCCCATCAGACTAAGACTCAGAGGACAATAGAATCCTCACGGATTTCTCAGAGTATTTTTTTGAGACTTTAGTTTTTTGGAGACATACTGTTGTTGACAAACCACCCTAAAACTCAGTGTACTAAAACAATAATTGATTTCTCAAGATTTAATGGCTTACATGGGAGAAGCTTCTTCTTCCCGTGGGGATGGCTGGGGCACTTAGAGACCAGTTGGTCAACCAAAGGCCTTGTTTCTCCTTTATGGAAGCCCCTACATCTAGCTACTTGGACTTCCTCACGGCATGGCTGCTAGATGCCTAAAAGAGCTCTCCAAGAGGCCAAGGCAGAGGCTGCAGGAGTTGCATGGTATCATTTCTGGAGCATTCTAGTGGTCAAAACAGGTCATGGGGCCAGCCCAGATTCATGGAGAGGTAAAACAGACTCCATCTTTTGATGATGAGTTGAAAAAAATTTATGGTCACCTTTACCCCACCAAAACCTGCTATATGTTAGGCACAGTGCTGGGTTCTTGGGGTTGTTAATGGTGAACAAAATTCAGACAGAATCTTTGTGCTCATGAGCTTATAGTCTACTGGCAGGAGAAAGAACTCAAGAACCCCCCCAAGTAAACGTGTAAGTGGAAGGACTACTAAGAGATAGATGTGCTTGATGCCATAAGAACATAAAAAACAGGGGAACAAAGCCAGGATCAAGAGAAGCAGAGTGTTACCTGGTAAAGTGGCACTCAGGCTGAGATCTGAAGATCAGTGGAGTTATTCAAGTTGTATGTATGCCTAGCATATGGTAGATCCTCAACTGGTATTTGTTGAATGAAGGAATGAATGATGGCCACTTGACAAACTCTGTGTCAAGAAAGCCAGGGGGCCTGCAGAGCAGAGAGGATGAGGTTGTAGTAAGGCCAGAGGAGAGTAGACCACGTAGACCTTTGAGTATTTGGGTCTTCAGCCTTGGAGCAATGGGTTTTAAGCCAGAGCAATTTGGTTTAATGAGATTTGGGCTTTGAGAAGGTCACCCTGACTATAATGTGAAGAATCAAATGGCTTGAAAAGATAGGTGGTGGCTAGGAGGAGCAGACAATGAAAGGAGAAGGGAGATCCATTAGGATGCCCTGCAGTGGGCCGCGCTGGTGGTGACGGCTACGGAGTTAGACAAAACTCTGAGGCATCCTGTCAAGACACTGGGAAAGAAATAACCCTAAGCTGGTGGACAGTTCCTCTTCTGTCAGCCCCTCCTGCCCTGGGAGCCTGTGGAAATCTATAGATACTCTGGACCACCCTGCAGGGGTCTGAGCCTGGAAGGCAGCTTGTGGCACAGCCAAGGCGGGGCAAAGAAAGTGAGGCCAGCACAACTTTCTTTCAGACCTGGGAGCTGCAGCTTGGGCCAAGTGGTGGCACCTTCTCCCACCCCAGGCTCTGAAGAGGAATATTGATTTCTGCAGTTGAGAATGTAATTTTGGCACTTGCTCTTCAGCCTCTCATTTTGTGCTGCTGTTCCCCAGGGAAGGAGTGAGACCACAGCTCTGGAGATCAGTGCTGTGAATAGGGTGGAGGAGGGGAGAACAGGGATTCTTTACTTGGCCTGTGCTGTCCCAGGGCAGCCCACGAATCACTGCCAACTCCCTGGGACACAGGAGCCGCAAAAACAAGGGCATGCATATAGGATTCTCCATCAGCATAATTATGAGAGTTTTCCTTTTACCTTTTTTATTGGAGAAAATTCCAGAACTATTTAAAAATAGAGTAGTATAATGGATCTCACAATCAGCTCCAACAATTACCAGCTCATGGCCAACCTCATTTCGTCTGTATCCCCAATTTCTCTCCCCTGTATCATTGTGAAGCAAATTCTAGATAGCACGCAACTTCATACGTAAATATTAATATTTTAGTATGATTTCCTAAAATTTTCAAAAAAAATTTTTTTAAAAAAGCACAGCAATACCATTATCACACTTAGTACTTACAAATATGTTTGTAATTATGATATATTGTTTTATGATATATTATGATTCTTTGAGATCATCAAAAATTAATAGATGGTTGTGCATTTTTCCCTAATTGTCTTATAGAAAGTAGTTGTTGTTTGTTTTTGTTGGTTCATTTGAATCAGAGTCCAAATAAAGTTCATACATTTCAATTGATACCTCTTAGTTTCCTTGTAATTGATAGGTTCTTCTTCTGTCTCTCTCTTTAAAACATTTTGTCTTGCAAGTATTTTGTAGATAAAACTGGGTGGGTTCTCCTGCAGAGTTTCCCACACCTTGATCCTGTTCATGGCGTCTCTGTGGTGACATTTAACAGATTTCCCTGTTAAATGTGCTTCCTGTCAATTTGGTAGATGGATGTTGAATTTTAATTAAATTCATAATCAGGTGGGGTTTTTTTTTTATTTTTTTTTGGCAAGGCTGCTTCAATTGGTGGTGCTCTGTTCTTCAGCAGAAGGTACACAGTGTCTGACTGTCTCTCTCTGCAATGTGAGCAGTCATTGATCATTGCTCAGATGCATGAATTCATTAGGGATTGAAAAACAGTGATAGATTAACTCTATATTCCATCTTTTTTTACTAGCTAGAATACTTCTATACAGAGAAACTTTCCCTCATCAACAATTTGGTTCTGCTGAGGCATAGTTCTTATAGAAAAACATGATTAATGTTCAATTCTTTATCTTTTTTTTTACCAGTTTTTAAAATAATGTGTTAGTTTTGCAGTAACCACTAAGGGTGACTAATGGATGTTTTTAAATATCACGGATTTAAACATACCAGATGTGATTTACAAGTTATTAATGCTGGAGTTGTCCTTTCTTTGGCCAGTGAGAGTCTCCAAGTTGGCCCTTGAGTCCATTTGACATAATCCTAGTAATCTTTGATAGCTTCCTTGCTTTCTGGTATAACAAATTCTCCAGTCTTGTTTTGTACATTTCCTGCCCCAGGCATGAAATGAGTCATTTTTCCAAGGAGCCTTGGTTTTTCTTACTTAGAAATGATATTTAGAGATAACAATCTAGACACAAGGAGTGCTCAGTGCTTCTGGATTGTTGTTTCTGAGTTTTTTCTGTGGCTAGAACTAGAAAAATATGTATCATACTGATACGTATCATACAGTTTTTATTCAAATTCGGCATTACAGGGTTTTTAACTACCTTCATCTATCTTACATCTGTATTTCCTTTCTCCCGTGTTGAAATTCCTGGTTTTCGATGATAACCAGGTTTTCAAAATTATTCATTTGATTTATCTCACCGTACACTCACAATAGTCTCAGAATAACAATGCCATCACCACCAACACAGTTATTTAAAAACTGTTCTTTCTGGTTCCTTTTTCCCTTAGGATATATCTTAGTAGAGATGTACAGCCAAATAATTGTACTTTAAAGCCACTTTGAGTAGTTCCTCTCTGTG
This sequence comes from Mirza zaza, assembly GCA_008750895.1. Lineage (NCBI taxonomy): Eukaryota > Metazoa > Chordata > Mammalia > Primates > Cheirogaleidae > Mirza > Mirza zaza. The sequence goes on along the minus strand of VSMD01136556.1, from coordinate 71,708 downwards.
TGGTTATGTCAATGACTAGTTACACATTTCAGTTCTGTTTCATTTAACTTTAAATTTTTAGGAAGTAGTTTTTTAAAACAAGATATATTAAAGGAAGTCTCTTCCATCTCCACTCCATTCCCTCCCTTTTGCTATAAGTCACCACTTAAAAATGTTACAATTTATCTTTCCATAGATTTTATCTTGCGTAGATGTAGAAACACAATGTTTCCTGTGGTTGTGTAAGTTCCACCCGCCATCTCCCCTTCTCTGGATAAATTATAGTATATGATTTACCATTTTGCTTTTATTTTTTAAACCAGTAATACATCCTGGATCTCTCTCTCTCTCTCTCTCTCACACACACACACACACAAACAAACAGAAAAAAAAAAACTGGACTGAAATTCCACCTATGCCCCTTGCTAGCTATGTGACCTTGGGCATGTGTCTTAAACTCTGTGAGCTTAGTTCCCTCACCTATAAGTGGGCAATGATACCCAACTCCTAGGTTTGCTGTAAGCTTATGTGCACAAGGACAGACACAGTGAATGCCATGTAGTAGGCGCACAATGTATAGTAGCACTAATGGTTTTATATTAATAGATGCTATAATATTTAATTATTTTTATTCACCTCCCATTTGATGAGACCCTTGTCATTCCTCATTAATGCCCCACAGTGAAACTTAAGAAGGGGAGGGGTGGGGAATTTGAGAATCACTGAATAAGGACTCAAAGAGTTAGAATGTTAATACTGGCAAGAGCCCTTAGAGACCTTGAGCAACTGTCCTGCTTATTCTACAGGGAGAGAAACAGAGACCCAGAGAGACTTGTCTAAGCAAAGTTCATGTTCTGCTGTGGGGAGAAGTTTCTCTGCACATTCCTGCATTTTCTCTGTAAAAGGAGAAACCGGGTGAGGGACGGGTCAGGGAAACTATGCCTTGAAGAAGAGTTTCTTCCCTCCCTTGGTGTGTGAACACAGTAACCATGAGGAGGCTGATCTCTATCAGTGAGTGAGAGCTCATTAATACATCCAGCTGGGGATTGTGACGATAAGGAAGTTCCAGGAACAGTCCCTTGCCCTCAGGGGGCTTTAAGCCTATTAAAACAACTTCAAGCTCATTTTACATGGCTGTAAAAATATGTGTCCATGCTTAAAATAATAATGCACTTTAATGGCAATGTCTTATTTTTGTTACAACAACCCCATTATTACTTCTCTTTTACATATAAGAAAACTAAGGTTTAAGTAGAGTTTGTGACTCTCCCAAAGTTAGTATATACAGCTAATGAGCTGTATAACTCATTCAAAGCTCATTCAAAGCTCATTCAAAGCTGGGTTTAAATTCTAGTCTATCTGACTCCAACTCCCATACCTTTAATTAGATGCTAACAGGGGTGTATGGTACATTTCCATTTTAATCCAGTTGTTTGGAGACAAAGAGAAAGTAAAAAATAGAGTGTTTCAGAACAGTTGACATTTGATATTTAATTCATTCATTCCTTCATCCACTCTTTCATTCTTTGCTCACTAAGTGCCTCAAGAATCTGAACTCTAAAGCCAGACCTCCCAAGCTTGAATTGTGGCTCTACCACTTACTAGTTGAGCAAGTGACTTACTTCTCTGTGCCTCAGTTTCCTCTTTAGTATAATGGGGATAATGGTACCTACCTTATGGGCTCTTGTGAGATTTAAATGAAGTAATATGTAAAAGTACTTAGAACTGTGGCAAGAGCTTTATAATTGTCAGCCTTGTGTTTGGTGATGTGTTTTAGTAGAAAGAATCGGGAATTCTGGATTCTGGGTTAGCTCTGCCACCAATTAGCCACGTGATCACGGACAAGTTACCTGTCACCATTGAACCTCAATTTTCTCACCTGGAAAAGAAAGGGCTTTGACCCTGTGATCTCTAAAATTTCTCCACCTCCAAGTTTCAGTGTTTTGAGGGTTCTTTCCCCCACCCCCACCTCATCATAAATATCGAAACAGGTTTTTAAAAGCAGAGTCTCTATAAGCTTGAAACTCATTTGAAAAATATCCTATATCCCACTCTCAACAGACAGCGAACGTGAGGTCAATGCATTTTCTATATTGTTTCTCAAAGTGTGACTGTTAAACTACCCACATTAGAACCGTCCCTGGGCTGTTGGTTAAAACATACAGATTCTTGGGCCTCAGCCCAAGCCTACTCCAGAGCTTCTGGAGGAGGAGTCTGGATGACTAACTACCTGTTTAGTAAGGATCTCAGGTGATTCCTATGGGACCTCATGTTTGAAAACCACAAAAAATATAGAAATAGAGAAAAAGAACTGCAGCTTTGAGTCAAGTAGACTAGGGTAGGGTTCTTGAACTTCAATCTACACATCACTCAGTTGAGGATCTTGCTAAAGTGGAGATTCAGATTCAAGAGGTCTGGGGTAGGGCCCAAGAGTCTGCATTTCTTACAAACTTCTAGGGGATGTTGAAGCTACGGGTCCATGGACCACACTTTGAGCAGCAAGACTTTGGAGCTCACCCCATGAGCTCTAGGACCTTGGGAGAATTACTTAATTTCTCTGATCCCCAATTTCTTTATCTACGAAGAGGAATAAAAGGGGTACCTACATCACAGGATTGTTAGTTGGATTAAATCAAATAATGTATGTGAAGCTGCTTGTCCCAGCACTTAGGCTGTTATAAAAGACATTCTGTATAAATATGACTGTAATAGACGTTTCTATTGATTCAGACTCTCAGTGGGGTAGGATGCTGGGAATGTGCATTTTTAACTAAGATCTGTAGGTGACTCTAATGTGCAGGGAAGTTGATAACCCTGTACTCTGTCTCTGTCTAGGACAGGAAAAATCCCCAGCCTGATTCGAGTTCTCCAAGTCCCACAGGCTTCTGGTTTGCAAACGTTTGTTTCAGGAAGCGATGCAGTGATGGCTTCAGTGAAACTCTCGCTCCCCAAACAGCACAGGTAATGAGGGCTGCGTGAGGCAGATTTCACTGCTTTCCAAGCAAAAGGACATGGGAAGGCTCCTATTTCCCCCCAGGGTGTCAGAAATAAACCCAAATTGTCAATACGTGAGCATGAAAATCCAACCCTACTCTCAGGCACATGACCTGTGGAATAAATGGGAAGGGGAAGCTGGGATGGAATGCCGAGCCACAGGCTCAGAGCTCTTGATGGGGACTGAGGCTCCCGTGGGAGAGAAAATCATTTATAAGACAAACCATTTCCCCCTCCATGTGGGGCCTCTGGCTACAACCTGATTTAGATTCTGAAGTTTTCATTTATTGAGTTTGGGAAACACAATTCCACAAATCCTTATTGAGCATCTATCATGCCAGGCACTGCGCTGGGTGCAGGGGACACAAGAATAGCGTGACAGTGTCTATTCCAGGGGTGGTGGTGGCAGGTTGGAAGTACATAAACTAACAAATGAATAAGACCACTTTAGATTTCGATGAGGGCTAGGAAGGAAATAAGCCAAGAAATGCAATAGAAAGAGAGAATGAGACTATCTTTTGAAGAGGGTCAGGGAAGGTTTCTCTGAAGAGGTGATAATTGAGCTAAGGTTCGAGCATGAGCATGCATTGACCCTACCTAGAGGGAAGGAACAGCATGCAAGAAAGAAGGAACAGCATATGTGAAGACTCTGAAGAGGTAAAGAGCTTGGACTGTTGGAAGAACTGGAAGAAAATCAACATGGCTGGAGATTGTGTGTGTGTGTGTGTGTGTGTGTGTGTGTGGTGGGGCATGAGCAGTGGCCCCAAATGAGGTTGAAGACATCACTGATAACAATGGGTGACACTTCTTGAGGACTTAAGCTATGCCTGGCCCTATTCTGAGAGCTTTGCATGTAACGTTTCCTCTAATGCTCTCAGCAACTCTTATCATATCTATTTTACAGATGATGAAACTGAGGCACAGAATGATGAAGTAAGGTCAAAGTCAGGGAGGACCTAGTTAATCTACTAGGAATTTGCAGTGTCTGTTCTCTGTAAAATATAAGACCAGAAAACTTAATTAGAGGACTCTTTCCCCAATGCTTGGCTTTGTCCCCTCCTTTCTCCTTACCATTTGGGTGCTGCTGCCTTCTCACCCTCCACCCTCACCCCCCAGTTCCCAGAGAATATTGGACAGATATTGAAAGGCTGGAAACTGCAGAGGTGGGAGTTCTTCTGCTTGGTGGACTGCCATGCACAGCCAGCTCAGTTTCGCCAAAATATTTTCTCCTTATTTATAACGACCTTTAATAAAAATCCATTAACAGCAGTGTGGTACAAGGGTTAAGCATAATGAATCAAATGGAACAGGGTTGAATGGCAGCTCTGCTGTTCTTCATATGTCCTGGAGCCTAAGAGACCATCAAGTGCATGATATTAATACATTATTAAAGTCACAATAGATCAAGGGATAAATACTACACTAAAAGTGTACTTGTGTTGTGAGATTATCTTTATTCCAGAAATGTTAAAATCTGAGAGGGACCAAACATGGTGTTTTAAGACCGAGGAGATAGGGTGTGACAGTAGGGTGATTCCTCCCAACCTCAGCTGTCTCATCTGTAAAATGGGCATACTCACATCTACCTTACTGGGTTATGGTGAGCAATTCTAGATTTATGAGCACAGCAGACCAAGTATATGTTTAAAGCCCCAGCAAGGAAGGGGAAAAAATGTGAAAAGTTCAACTTTGATGAATGAATTTCAAATGTCACAATGACACAGCTAGAAAGAAGCTATTTCTCAAAGTGCATGCAAACTTTAATTTAAGCATGAATGGTTGTTTATATGTTGAAGATAGTTGAGGGTGTACTTTATAGTCTCTAAAAATGTCTTCCAAAAATGTCCATGTCTTCTAAAAATCATATCTGAGCTCTGTTGGGAAGAATAAGTGAAATACTGCATGGCAGATAATCAACACAGTGCCCACTATATATCAGGGCTGAGAAAATGTAATTTTCATCATTTAATACTCCAGGATGGGCCTTGGCATCTCTGCTGGGGAGACAAGAAGAGCCATGCATGGGGTGTCAATACAATTTGTTTTCCAAACTGGGGCAATTTTGGAGAATACAAGAAAGTGCTACTATTAATTAAACAGCAATGATGGGCATAGACTGGGTATGCCCTAGGCAAGCCAAGAGTGTGTAGTTTCTGTGACCACAAAGTCCAGGAATTTATCGGCTAGTGGAAAATTATTATCAAACCTCATTCTCTCCCCTCTCCAGTATTCATTTCATGGGATTCAAAGCCTCTCCAAGATATGGACAATAATCTACCTATTTGAGATTTCCTTCTTACTGAAGTCAAAGCTTCACATAACAAAAGATCTTGGTTTGCCTATGTGATTTCATCAAAATATATTTTTTTTAAAAAGTCTTTAGAAGCCATGGGGATACTATTCTCTGTGATGTAACGGCGAAATTCCTCTCCCATCTAGGGGAAAAAGACTTAAATTCTAAATTATAATGTCACAAGGAGAAGAAAGCCAATTAATTTCAGACTCCACTAACCTGGGATTTGAATTAACGTGGGCAGAGACTGGGACTGATATGCTCTTTTACATTAGCGATTGCTAAAATAAATTTGTAAAAATGCATTTTCAATGTGTGTGAAAAGAGGGCTGGATATGGAGTTTAGAGGGTGTTAAAACTACATGATAATAATATATTTTGAGTGCTTACTATGTCTCATCTCAGGTCCTGAGCTAAGCTTTCTGTGTGTATTAATTTATCTAATTCTTTTGACAGCCCTGTGAGGTTGGTACAAAGCAGGAAACTGAGGCCCAGAGAGGCTCACTTTAATAGTTATTAAAAAATGATGGAGCTAAAATCAGACTACTGCTCTTACTAGCTTTTAACCAAACTAAAAAACAACAACCAAAAAAACTAAACTATTTTATTTACAGATAATTGATACGAGAGGTTATCGGACTTATTCAGGGGATGCAGTTTACTAGCAAACTAAAAAAAAAAGACAACAACAACAACAAAAAAACTAAACTATTTTATTTATAGATAATTGATACGAGAGGTTATCAGACTTACTCAGGGGATGCAGTTTACTAGCAAACTAAAAAAAAAGACAACAACAACAACAAAAAACTAAACTATTTTATTTACAGATAATTGATACGAGAGGTTATCAGACTTACTCAGAGGATGCAGAGGAAACAAAACAATATGTAGCGCAAATTTTATCTTCACTGTGAAGCCTACAGCACCTTACGTATAATATATACTTTATGTTCTAATTATAAATTTTCACTTTTGTCTTTTCTCTCGACTTTGAGCAACTTATATGCACGCTTGCCATATTGGGTGTCTAGCACATTGCCTGGTATTCATGTTAGTGTCCATTCATTTGCTCATTGATTGAGTTAACCAATATTGATTGTGGGCCCTCTGTATAACAGGCACTGTGCTGCGTGCCAGGATAGGCAGTGAAGAAGACCCACGTGGTTCTTATTCTCATGGAGTGCAGAAGCTCACATCCCTAAAACGTCATCGCTCAATGAATAGTCACGGGAAGAGCAAATTGAGCCACCAAACTGGAGGAGCCTTAGGTTCTCTCTAATGCGCCTCATATTCTTGGGAAGGATTGAGCCTTTAGGTTGAAGAAGAGGGAAAGGTGGGCTTTTGATGAGGCCGGCAAAAATACTGCAATTCTTCTCCCTCCCCAGGGTGTGTACAAATCATCCGAGGCACCTGTGAAATATGCAGTTTCTAGGCGCTGCTCTCAGAGAATATGATTTAGCGGGTTTGGAGCACTCCAGATAGTTGATTTATGTATTCAACTAATATTTACTGAGATGGCTTTATGTGACAGGCACCGCTGGGGACCACGGAGTTCTGATGTTAATAAGGTAGATGTGTCCTTTCCCTGAGAGAGTTTACATTCCCGTGGAGAAGATAAAGAAACAAACAGATAAATAAAAAAGATCATTCTGCACTGGGAGAAGTGCGAGGAAGCATGTGATGGGTTAAAGAACAGCCTGCAGGGAGGGGTAAGAGACTATTTTATGCATGGAAGAGGGTGGGTGTCCAGGGAAACCTAAGTGAAGAAATGACATTTGAGTTGATTCGTGACTGACAGGAATGTGAAGAGCTGGGGAGGAGGGTTCTAGGCAAAGATTCTGAGGGATTGCCATAATCCAGGAACAGAAAGGAGATTGGAACTGGAATAAAGCCAGCCACAAGATGAGGTAGGAGAGGTAGGTAGGGGCCAGATCTAACCCGGTAGTCCATGGAAAGCCATGATCCTTGGACTACACTTTGGGGAATATTAACCCCCAGTGGCTTGGCCTCAATCAAAGAAATAGGCTCCCAGGAATCTCACCTTTTCACGCCCCTGCCCATCTGCTCTCCTGGAAGTAGCCATGATGTGCCATCTCTCATGTAGCCATCTTTCTGTCACTGCCATTACCCGAGGGCTAGGAGGAGGTGTTTGGTGAGGAGCTGTGACAGACAGGTGACACAGTCACCTCATAAGATGGTTGTGGTTAAGTAACGGGCATAATGCTCCTTTCCAGACATTGGTGTCATGAGGAGAGATAGAGCAGCTGTTTCCTCAGCTCTCATTAAGGGCTTAAGCCTTCTTCATATTGAAGAGCTTTCATAAACAAAACCAGAGATTACTGGATGTTCCCACAAAAATTGTTTGTGTAACCGAGAGGCGTCTGTATAAGGGGAGCTCTTGGTGTTGGCGAATGGCATGAAAAATGTTCTATCCTGAGGCCTGGGGGGCCGGGGAGACAGAGGGCCAGGGCAGCTTCCCAAGCTGCATGAGATTGCCCTTCCTGGATTAATTTTGTTCTTGAAGATGAGTCCTGAACTTGAGGAAGTGACCATAACAATGCTGTTTCCCAGCCTCCACCTCAGACTTCTGATCCTGCACTGAATGTATCCTGCCTGGTGTCTTCTCTCTTGGCAGCTCTGGGTCTCTGTTATTGAATTAGAAACACACGCTGGGTTCATCTCCCCCAGGTGGCAGCACACTATTCTTCTTGGGTTGTTCTTGCCTTGTGGAGCCTGTCTTATATCCCCCAAATGCAAGATTATGGAGAATTTCTGGAATTTTCCAGAGAATTCAGGTGACATTAGATGGCTCTTCCCAACAAGTCCTTTGTAAACATTGTGTTATATACCTTTTAGGTCCAGGCAAGTCCTCTGTCCTCTTCTCTGAAGATTTCCCTCTCCTTTGGCTGCCATGTCTATAGAATGTGATCCTTGTCTTCTTGGATGCTGTGGTTTGATTGGTCTCACAAAAATTCATGTGTTGGAAATTTCATCCCCAATGCAACAATGTCAAGAAGTGGGACCTTTAAGAGGTGATTAATTGATTAATGCCCTTGTCAAGGGAGTGGGTTTCTGAGAAAAAGGATGAGTTCAGCCCCCCATCTCTCTCATGTGTGCTACCTTGCCTTTCCTCCTTCTTCCATGGGATGACACAGCAAGAAGGCCCTCGCCAGATGCATGTCCTTGACCTTGGACTTTCCAGCTTCCAGAACTATAAGAAATCTCTCTCTTTCTTTTTTTACTCAGTAACCCACTCTCAGGTATTTTGCTATAGCAGCACAAAATGGACTAAGCACTGGCCAAGGCTGATTGGAGGAGATCTGGACACCAGACTCAGTGTGAGCCGAAACCTTGAAATGGAGATTCAGGGGTCCCAGCCTTTCTCTGCTGGCTGCTAGAATCAAAGACGTGAACTCCAGATCTGTGCTGTCCAGTTTGGTAGCCACTAAAAATTTAAAATGTGGCCAATCCAAATTGTGATATGCTGTGTGTGAAAACTGCACACCGGATTTCTAAGACTTATTCAATTTTTTAAAATACTAAATTGCATATTAAATGTTATTTTGAATATATAGAGTAAAATCTATTTCAAAGATTAATTTTGTCTTTTTATTTTGCCTCTTTAAAATGCGGCTAGTACATAGAACATTTAACATCACATTTGTGGCTCACACCGTGTTTCCATCAGAATGTGCTGCTCTCGATCTTGTCACAAGTGCCTGGAGAAAAAGAGAAAGCCAAGCCACGGAGGAGAAGAACAAAGCATATGGGCAGACAGATGCAGATACAAATGAACATGTGTTGCAGAGGGAGAGAGACAGAGAATAAGGAGAAGGGGTAGGGGTGGATGAGGGGGCAGAAGAGTTAGAATCAGACAGAGAAGGAATGTGACAGGGAGAGTCTGCCTGGGTTCCTGATGACATTTCATTTCTTGGTTCCAGTCCACGGAGAGGACTGTCGGCACTTCCTATCACTGGGTTTCAAGAGACACCTCCATATTCTTATATAATACATTCTCCTTTTTTGACTTAAGTGTGTTTGAGCTTACTTGCAACTAAAAGAGAAACTTCTAAGACATAATGATGTATAAATTGCTGAACTATAGGAATAAGGTTAAAGATACAGACATCCTGATATAGCACAGGGATGGCAGATACCTGGTACGTATGCTACCATTTTCTCATCCCATGCCCTATTAAGACATCGCTAATCCATCACAACCCAAGCCATGATCTTAGAATCTTTTTCAGTGCCAGATCTCTTATCAGCCACCACCACTAAACTACAAATGACATAGGAGGAAAATCCTATTTCTCATTCTTGGGGAAAATCATTGAGATAGAAGTCATAGGAGACAGATTTCTGATCCCACTGAAACATGAATTTGTTTTGTATTTAGATCAATTGTTTTCTTTCTTGGAGCCTCAGTTGCCTTATCTGTGAAGTGGTGATAATAATAGCACCCACCCACAGGGTTGTTGTGAGAAGCAGGTAGAGTAATAAAAATGAAAGGTCTTGGGAAAGAGAACAGCTCTGAGTTGCTGTTCTGACCCAGGCCCTCAGCATTCAGAGCCAAAACAGGTCTTGCCTCCTCTGATCTTAGCCTCAAGAACAGGGGTCCTAAAAGTTTTTAAACAGGGGGCCAGTTCACTGGAGGGGGCCAGACCGCTGGAGTGCACTCACTGTGGGCCCATGATGAGTTGGCTGCTAAGCAGGACAGGCAGTGGCAGCAAAAACACCCAGTGTGCTGGATAAATGTCCTAGGTGGGCGGCATGTGGCCCGCTGGCCATAGTTTGAGGATGCCTGCTCAAGACTAAGGAAAGGGCCCCTACCACAAGAACCTAGTCTTTGGGATTCCCAATAACCTGTAGTATATAAAATGGAGCTGTTTCTAGAAGCCAGCATGACCTATCGATTTCATGTCCTCTTATTTCATTTTCTGCACAAAGGATGTTGGTACTAAGCGGTAGTATTGACAAGGGAGATTTTGGAAAATGACTGACTTGAAATTTGCTGGAGGAGTCTGAAGTTGGTGAAACTTCAGTCTTTGGAAAGAGGAAAGGAGGGTGTGTGTATATGTGTGTGTGTGTGTGTGTGTGTTGTGTCGTGTCTCTAAGTACTGTGCTGCCCCTGTAGCATATAGAAAGCAGTTCTCCAGGAGGGAGCACATAATATGACTACGTCTGGGTCTAATGTAAGTGATGTTTTTTTCTTAGGCTGTTTCAGTGTTTGTTGGAGGGACAGGACTGTGAATTCATGCGAGTGAAATCTACTCATAATTATGGCAAGAATGTGGGGCAGTTTTTATTTCAAGTGATCATTTCTATTTGCCCAATAGTGCAATCAGACCTATGAAATTATATGGTACAATTTGAGGTTCTGAAAATAGGCCCACCATATCCACAATGCACACTGCTTTGCTTCTTCAACCCCACAGGAGATTGTCACTATGGCCATTTTTGAATTATGTGCATGACCAAGGAAATGCACCAGGCAAACACTGTCTTTCTAAGTCCTAGCTGCAGCAAGCCCCTCACAGGTGTCCTCAAACTACGGCCCGTGGGCCACAAATGGGCAGCCTAGCACATTTATTCCATTTATTCGGCCCTCCGAATGTTTTTGCTGCCACTGCCTGTCCTGCTTTGCAGCTGACTCATCCCGGGCCCACAGTGCGCACTCTCCAACAGTCTGAGGGACAGTGAACTGGCCCCCTGTTTAAAAAGTTTGAGGACCCCCTGTACATAAGCCAGACATCAATACATTATCCCCATTTTACAGATAAGGATACTGAGGAAAAGAGAGATTGGATAATTAGCTCAAGATTCCACAGCTGGTAAGCAAAAAAGATTAGACTCTTAATGACCGTGAAGATCTGGGCCATTAGGCAGGGAGAAGTGAATTCCAGAGCTATTATGAAGGAAGGATTAGTTGTACTCTGATCAGAAATAACAGTGCAGACTATCAGAACGGAAGAAGTCAGTGACCACACAGCCCTCTTGGCTTATTTTAGAAAAGAGGAAACTGAGGTCCAGAAAGGTTAATTGATTTGCCCAAGGTCATGGAGAGACTTTGTGGTAGAGATAGCTCAAGTTTCCTGACTCCTGTTCTGTTGTTGAACCAATGGTTTCCTCACTGCCCCTGGGCCTGAGGGAAAGTCCCGTCTGAAGGCTGCCCGTAGCCTTTCAGTTCAGGTTTCCTAGAATGCTTCCAGCTCCTCTGCTTTGGCTGACCTTTCCTATAAAGGAGGAACTGAGGTCCCCCTCTGGGAGTTCAAATGCTATTTCAGACTTCCCTTTTCCGACTAGCACTGCCATCCGTCCACCCTCCACGGGCCCGTTACATCGCTTTTCTCATAGCACCACTTGACGACGCATCCCTCCTCTGCTCAAGAACCTCCATTTTCCCCAGGATGTGGTGGTACCGAGGGCCGCAGGCCTGGCCCACAGTGATTGGTCCAGGGTTGCACATGTGACCTCAGCTGAGCCAATGACACTCGATCCTGGAACTTAGCAACAAGTGAAGGGCTGCTAAACTCATAGGCCATGTGCCCCTGGCGGGCCACCTGCGACTGTCAGTCGGAGAACAAGCAGGAACAACAGGGTGACGGAGGGGATTCCCGACAACACCAAGAACCCATGGGCTTCTCAGTAATATCACCCAGTGTATTCCATTTTTTGCTTAAGACCATTTGAATTTATAACCAAACAATTCTGTTGCTATTCTCTGTTTTAAAACAGGGAAATAGATTGATGTTTTCCCAAGTTTGTTCCCAGACTACCCACTAATTGGATAAACATTGAGTATCTACCGTAAGTATAGGTCAACAAAGACCAATGAAGATGACTAGGGCACAGCCTTTGCTTTCAAAGGCCTAATGGTCCAGGGAGGGAGCCGGAACTCATCCAGAATGGTCCACCACACGAAGAAGAACTAAGGAGCCGCCCCAAGGAGAGGCACATGGTTTGCTGTGAAGGAAAAAAGGAGGAAGAGTCCATACTTCATTGGAGAGAAGAGTAAGGTGTTTCTTAAGTACATGAGATTTGAAGTAAATTTTGAAGACTGGGGAGGCACAAGGAGAATTTCAGACAGAGAGACCAACATAAACTAAAACGCAGAAGTGAGAACTTTCTGGACACAAAAGGGGATTGAACGGATAGTCAAGCTTATTTGGAACATGTAGTTCAAGAGAAAGTGAAGCAGGAAATTAAATTCATTGTGTCAAATAGGATACAATGTGGACATATTAATGTTATAATGATTACAATCTTCCCTCCTAGAATGGACATTGTCTGTTGAACATATTAAATATTTTCTGAAGGAATGAATGAATATTTATCCTTTGCCCCTACATAGAAGCTTCATGAAGGCAAGGAGCATATGTATCTTGGTCTCTATTTTAGCCCCAGATGCTAGCACAATGTCTGCACAGAATAGATGTGCAATAAATATTTGTTGAACAAATGAATGAATATTATAGATGAGTTTCAATCTCAGACCACAGACTTTGTAGCTAACTCAAAAGATAATGGAGAGTCCTCAAAGATTTTGAGGACAACCCGATACTTAAAGAGAACCTACTATACGCCATCCACTCTGCAGGTGTGTGGATGATCAGGAATTGCATTAGGAAGACAGAGTGGATAGCAGTAGGGAGGAAAGAAGAGAAATTGCGGTAGAGAGTCAGCTAACGTCACCAGTCACTCATATTAAAAGTTACCTGCTCTTACAGTGTTATGAGGATGGAAGGCAGAGAATAGCTGTGGAAGTAAAGATGGCAGCATTTGGTACCAGTCCCAGAAGAGAAGCAGGAAGGAGGACGGGAGGGGTGATGTGGCCAATTACATTGTCCAAAGTTGATCACAACAGGGTCTTCTTTCCTACCATATCACAAAGTCTGATTCCTCGCCTCTTGGTTCTAAGAGGGCTCATCCTTCACTGGTAGCCAAGAGAATTTGGTGGAAGTGACACTACATGTCTTCTCATGGCAAGTCACAAGAAGTGACTTAGCGTCTGCCTGACTGTCTGAAGTAATTTCACCCTTGGCATCTTTAGTCGCCAGATAAATAGCCTGACTATCTGGAAGCTACCATGCTACAAGGAAGCCCAAACTTTCCCCCATGGAGAGACCGCAAAGAGGACCCCTGTGGCCATACTTGGAGATAGATAGAAAGAGAGAGAGAGATGGTTGGACAGATCCCAATGGGGACAGCCCCTCACTTTTCCAGCACTGGCCTCATTCAGAGACCCCAGAAATATCTAGCTGAGAGCTTCCTGAGTTTCTGACCCACAGAAACTGTGAGAGATAACAGGTGCATTCAGGTGTGGCCACGCTGAGTTAGGTATATAAGTGGACCCTGCAAACATGACATCCAGCTGTTTGCTGGACAGGTGGATCTGGCACTTGTACATGAAGGCCAGACTAGGGATGTAGATCAGAGGGACATTTGAAGAGATGTGCTTCTTGAAGCTATGGGAATAGATGGAAGTGTCAATGGGAGAGAATGTGGCCAGAAGAGAGCAGGACCAAGGGCCACATGTAGTTGGGTGAGAGAGAGGAGAGGATGTCGTAGGAAGAGGTGTAATTAAGTAGTTACATAATTATTAGCTGGTTCATGTGCTTATTGTCTAACTCCCTGGCTAGGCTATAAGATCCATCAGAGCAGGGACTAAATCTGTTCTGCTGTGTTAATAAATGCATTAATCATGCTGGCTACAATAACACACTACCCAGTCCTCCCAGTGGCTTTCGACAATGAACACTTCTTTATTACTCCTGTAACACTCATGTTCCCCTGCGGGTCAGCTGTGGTTCTGAGCAGCAGCCTGCTCCCTGTATCTTCCCATTCCAGGACTCAGTGGACAGAATAGCCTCTACCTCGGGGACATGCAGTTCTCCGGAAAGAGGGGAGAAGCAAGAGATCTACAGAAACTGGTGATGCCTCTTACAGCTTCTGCCTAGATGGGGTTCATGTTGTGCCTGCTCTCATTCCATTGGCTGAACGAAGCTTGACGTGTGGCCAAGCGTAAATACCCCTGTCATCAAAGCAACCCTAGCGCCCAGCACAATCACTGGCATTTAGGAGGTGGCCAGTCATATTTGTTGAATGAGCGAATGAATCAATATGGTTAGGGAGGTAGGGGAAGATAGAAAGGTAGGCAGCGTCAGGGAACTCAAGCAAGATTTGACTGCACAATTCCAAAAAAGAATCTGACAGCAGACAACAGTGGACTCTATGAATCCAATGAGGCTGTAAAAGTAGACAACATAGTATTTTCAATCTTTTTTCCATGGGAAATGTTGCAGATACCGGTCTCAGTTGTTGATCCTGCAAGAGAATTCATTTGCCCAAAGTTCCAGGACACTCCTACTCCGCATCCCTCCTGAACCCCACTCCTCTTTGCCTGCTAGTCCGTTTAGATCTCTTAAAGCAGGGTGGCTGTTTGGTATGAGGTTAGGATGCAAATGCTCCTTGCTCAACTCCTGGCAAATCAAAAAGCTGCAAAGATGAAATTAACTATGAAAACCATATGCCTGTGTGGTAGGCAACAAGCCATTCTCTACATCTTTTGCTTGGAGTGAGGTCAGGCCACATGCTGCCGGGGCACAGAGGTGGCATTGCCAAACTGACTGTGGCTCTAGACGGGTCTCGCACTGGGGGAGAAAAGGAAGCCGGGTTGGCTCTGCAAACAACAAAACAAATGAAAATGCCGGTGTGGTGTAATTTAGAAATATCCATGTAAGCCATGCTTGTTAGCTTTCTTCTTTTTAATTCAAACTAATGAAAAATGGAAGGGAAATGAGATGTTCCACGAGATTTAGCCAAACACTGAATCGGTCTCGTGGAATCTGACTGCAAAATTAGTTACGGATGGCTTTGGGCAAAAACCATTACTGAAATTAAAATACTGCTCGCCTGTTCCTAAAAGGTGGTGGTGCCAAGTGGGAGGCCTCTGGTGGGCTATTGCAAAGGTCCCGTTCATAATTACCTAGGAGATGAAATTTTTTAAAAAGTTTAACTGTAGCATATGGGCTGTGCTTAGGTGGGGTTTTTGGCCAAGGCACTAAGGATCAAACAGCAAACGCAGAAAACTTCTAAATTAGATTCTGAAATATTTGTGTGTGTATGTGGATGTGTGTATGTGTTGGTATTTGCACACGCACATATACATATATGGAAATGGCATAGAGATGCAATGATTTGTGAATTGGATACTATGAGAAAAGTGATCATCGCATGGCTGTCATACTTTCTAGCATGGAGTTGAGTATCTGACATGAATTTGTCTATCTTCAATATCTGGAAATATTTTGGGTGATGAACTCTGATCCCCTGAGTGTCTGGACTTAACCTCTGGTCCCTCTGTGTGGGCAGAAGGGAGACATTGGAGCTTAATATACTCTTCCTTCTAGCTGATTGGTAGTTTAATAGAATTTTACGTTAATATTAAAATAACAAGAGCCTGCGGGTTAAATCCAGTTAGTTTTGTTTTGTCATTTAGCTTTCATACATCATTCCGGCTTGCCATCCCTCTTGAAAATTGGGCGGAAGGATGAACAGAGATTTATTCCTTGTTGCTATAATAGCAGGACTTCCACGTTCGTGCACCATGCTCCAGCCACTCTGGGCTTCTCTGTCCCTCTGAGCGCGCTAAGCTATTTCCAGGCCCCGGGTCTTTGTGAGGCTGTTCCCTTTGCCTGCTATGGTCTTTTCTGTTCTCTTTTCCTGGCTAACTTTGCAGGTCTCAATTGAAATGTCCCTTCCACAGAGAAGACTTTTGTAACCTTCCACACCCCACCCACTTCCATCTGAGCTATGTTCCTCCTCCATTTTGCTTCTCATAGCGCCCTGCCCTTTTCACCATTTGTAAATCTCCATTTGTCTATGTGGTTGTTTAATGTCTCTTCTACGATACAGCAAGGGCAGAGACAGTATATGGTTCGCCACCTTAGCAGAGTGCATGGCATGTGGATGCTCAGTTCAAGTTGCTGAATATACAAAAGTTCTGCTAATAGTGGGTCAGAAACGTCCAGGATTGTTTCATTTTAGAGAGGGAAAGATCTTAAAGATCCTACAAGAAAGACCTTAGAAGGGTTTATCTAACCCTTCAAGATACTAGTTACATGTCAACTGATGTCATTTGAGTTACTTCTATTTTGTCCTATGATGATGCCAAAGTATATTTATTCTTTTGTCAGTTGATTTCTTTCCAATTTCGTGCTATAATAAACAATGCAGCTACAAACATTCTTACATATGTTTCTTTGTGAACATTTGCAACAATTTCCCTAGAGAATATGTCTAGGAATGGAACTTCCAGGGAATAAGATATACATATCTTTATCTTTGCAAGATAGTGCCGATTTGTTTTCCAGGGCAGCTGTTCCAATCATCACCCCCGGCAGCCGAGTAGGAGCGTTCCTGTTGCTCTACTTCCTTGGCAACATTTGATTTGATCACATTTCTTAACATTTGTTAATCTTGTGAGTGTACAATCGTGGTTTCAATTTCCACAAGTCTAATTTGGTTAGGCCAAAGGTTGTAAATAAGCTGTGCATGCTGTATAAGGCCTTCAGTGTAAATGTCATTGACCCTTTTGTTTGACACGAAGGGTGTTTTTTGAGCCAAAAAATTGAATTATTTGTCAACATTTACAAATTAGAAGATTTCATTCAAGAATCTGAATTTCTGTATTTTCTTGGGGAAAAATACATCAGTACACAGGGCTCATATTCTCACATGACAACAGCTGGGAGCAGTTGAGAAGCAGCTGCCTCTGCTTGTTAGGTGGGGAAGGTGTTTTGGAATCACCTCTGGCCTACAGTCAACCTGTATCTTTTGGTTACCTTAGTTTCCTGGCCGCTACAGGCTTTCAACTTGTCTGCCCTGCTTCGGGCCTTCACGGAAGAGAGAAAGGCCTAAGAAGTGGGGCAGTGGTAGATGGGCAGCCCCTTGCCTGTGTTTGACCCAGGAATAGCCCTGCACCACAGAGCACTAGGCGCATGGCTTCTAGATAATGACCAGAACGGCCACTGAGCTCAGGGCTTCCTCCCTAAAACCTGTCCCTGCTCCTTCTTCAGGTGCTATCTTGTTTTCTCTGAACTTCCTTAGCCCCTTTGTTTCATTTCGTGACACTTATTTCTTTTCATCATTATCATGATTATTTGTGTACTTGCTCCCTTTTCTCTATTTTGCTGAAAGCGCTGTGAGCTTTGGGACCATGTATTTGCACGTCTAGCTCATTGCTGTTCATTTATTGCTTTGCTTTTGGTCCTCCACAGGACTTTATTTAGAGACACGGTCTTGCTCTGTTGCCCAGGCTAGAGTGCAGGGGCATGGTCATAGCTCACTGCACCCTCAAACTCCTGGGCAGAAGCAATCCTCCTGCCTCAGCCTCCCAAGAAACTAGGACTACAGGTGTGCACCACCACACCTGGCTAATTTTTCAATATTTCGTAGACATGGGGTCTCTCTATGTTGCGTAGGTTGGTCTCAAACTCCTGGGCTCAAGCAGTCCTCCCATCTCAACCTCCCAATGTGCTGGAATTACAGGCGTGAGCTGCCACACCCAGCCCACAGTACTTTAAAGGAGAGACCTGCACGTGGAAGTTTCATTCACTCATTCATTCACTCAACAAACATTTACTAAGTGCTCATATGCCAGGCACAGTGCAAGGCAATAAGAACAAGACATGCCATCATTGCCTTCAGGGATCTGACAGAACCCAGGGGAAGAGAATCACATTTCTTCATTCATTTATTTATTCATTCTTTTGAACAACAAATACCTGTTGAGTGCTTACTTTGGGCCAGGTGCTGTGCTAGGTGCTGGGAAGCAAAAACAGACAAGATCTCTGGCTTTATGATACTTACAGACTAGTGAGGAGATAGATGTTAAGTTGTTTATCACTCAGGAAGCTGACCTAGTCAGGGAGTTGGTCTTGGGGAGGCGAGGTAAGAGTTGAGCTGAGATTTGAAGGATGAATAGAAGACAGTCAGATGAAGGAGGGAAAGGAATGTCTGTTCCATGACCACACAGAAGAGCTAGCATATGTAAATGCCCTGTGGTGGCAGAGAGGAGGCCCCGCCCACTGCCTGGGAAGGAGAGTCAATGTGGCCAGAGCTCAGGCTGTTAGGTGCTGGCTAGTAGGAGATGAGGCTGGAGTTGTAGGTAAGGGCCAGACCCCAAGAAGAAATGAATGCTATAAAGTGCTTGGGCACTAAAACAGAGGGTGGTGAGTACAATTGAGCCATTCAGTTGTTGATTGCATTAATGCACAGGTAAGTGAATATCTGGATGACTATTCTAGAAACTTGGCTTCTTAGAGAGAAGATAGATGGGATGTCTAATGGACAGGTTGTTGTTGTTTAATCAGGAAGGGGCAGAATGGATGTTGAACATTTCAGACACCTGCACACTCTTCACTTCCTAGCCCTGGCCACAGTAATAAGAAGCCCATGAGCCTGGAGATGTATTAAGGAAGGAAGGATGGCTCTTCTCCCTCAAGCCTGTCTGAATAGGAACAGCTCTCCCCAGGATTCCACAGTCCCTGGAAAGAGGAGGATTGTTGCCTGTGGAGGATTAGCTGGAATAGATCTATAATGAGCCTGCCCCAAGTCACTGACAGCACTTTGGCACTTAACCGTAAGGAGCGAAACTGATTCCCTAGCTCGTGCCTCGCTAGTGTACCTCAAGGCTTCTGAGGCGAGCAATCCTAATAAGTACATTTTTTTCTCACCCTCTGCTGCATTGAGGCTGACTGAAAGCCTCTGGCCCCTGAGTTGATATCTCAGGCCACGTGCAGATTGCAGCGTTTTCTCGGGCACACGATTGGAATCTAAAGCATGCTTGGGAAAAGCTCCCCTGCCACCCAATGCCACTCTCAAGAGTAGAGGAACTTTTTCCTCATAGAGTTGATCATAGTTGATTCCTGCAAATTACAGCTAAGAAATGTGAGACCCTACTGCCCTGCCCTGCAGGTGGGTGTTTTACTTGTTTGTTCTGTTGTCGTTAATGGACAAGGTTTTAAAGAAAGGAACCTCCTGTTGCCTCAGTGCGTGGTGTGTCCTCTGTCCCTTTGCTCACTGGGAACTTTTGCCTTCCTTTTCAGGGTCGTGTCACCCAGGACGCCTCCTCCAGTCTTGCTGGACCACCATGCTCCCTCTCTCCTTCCTGATCTGCCCATAACTCCTACATTTCGGTTTTCGATTATATTGTTTGTGCATTTTCTCAGAGGCATAGGTCTTGGTTCTTCAACAAGATAATAACTTGGTAGTAGGCTAGTAAGTATTTGTGGAATGTACTGATGACATGTCAAACTCATGGACAAGGACCTAGTTATATTCTTCTTTGGTTGCTCCTACTGTACTGAGTCCATTGATGGGATCATAAGAAATAGTAAATATTTTTGAAGCAACTTAAACTGAAGTTAGATTGGAAAGCAGTATAACACAGTAAGAGCATAGGCTATGAAATCAGGTAGCTCTAAGTTGCCAGCTAAGTACGTGAACAAGTTCAATAATTTCTCCATGCCTCAATGTCCCCTTTTGTAAAATGGGGATGGTAGTAGTTTACATCTAAAAAGCTATTGCTGAGATTAAATAAGATAATGCCTGTGCACAGGGCTAGCCCATACTTAATATTGGTTGCAGAGGAGGCTGTGAATGATTTAACTGCTTAGGAAGGTTGAGGGTTTCAATGGGGCTTTGAGGTCAGGAAAGGAAGCAAAGACGCGAACAATTGTGCAGGGGGTTTGAAATCAATCTCACAACACAAGGCCTTCAGGAACCATTCCCAGGTGAGTGACAGGTGAGAGATGGTGTAGGGCAGACCAGAAAGCCAAACAAAGCAGATGGTACAAGCTGCCATTTCCCAAATTCATACCCCTCCTACCAACCCAATGTAGTTATTCCCTTTTCATCCTTTTTCCAGCCTCTTACAGAAGATGTTGCTGGGCTTTTCATTTGATGGAATTCTAGACTGTGGCTGTTTGTCCCTACTGGGCCCCTCTAAAACCCTTACTAATCAAGAGCCTTCACCTCAGTCTCTGATCCTCTGATAGACCCCATGTACATTTTAACTAGAATTTAATATTATTGTTTTGCTATTGATTTTTATGACTATCTTTAAGTTAAGCAATAATGGTTTTTCCATCAATGGTTAGTAGTATAAAGTTTCCTTTTAAATGTATTTCTAGTAAAAAAAAAAAAGAAAGAAAAAAGGAAAGACCTTAATTAAAAATGAAGTAAATAATCATATAGGAGGTTCATGGCTAAGTAGAATTATCATGGAGGTGGAACATCAATGGTTGATTAGAAAAATCTGTGGGCTGATGATTAGAAGTGACTGGGTTCTATATATATGTCAGTTCTGCCCTTAAGTAGATATGCAACCTCAGAAAGTCATTTGACCTGCCTGAGCCTCCCATTTTCAGATCTGCACAGTGAATGAATGAACCGGACTAGAATGACCATGGCACCATGGTTCTGTCTAGCTTGCATGTTCTGACATGTAGTCAGGGGAGGTGTCAGAAAATCCTCCCTGATGATGGTGGTGGTGGAGGGCTGCCTAGACTTGGGGACCTATTCTGCAGGGAGGTGGGCAACATCGAGGGTGAACAGACACACAATGCCAGGGACACAATCCGCGTATTTATTTCCTGGCTATATTTATTCATCTTCACCAGCCTCAAGTTGCCATCCTTATTTTACAACTGAAAGTAGTTTTTTCAGATACTCAAACTGACTCAATTGTCAAGTAAATTGACACCAACATGTGGTCAATTCACACTTTTTTTATTTCCCCTGATTTTGGTTCCTTAAGACCTTGGAAAAACAACGTTTTCATCCCTCTTATAGAAGGTGCTCTGGGTGGATTCCATTCTCTCTCTTCTATTGTGCCAAGAGCTCTCACTTACCAAGCTTTTAGCATGTACCAGGCACTCTGCAAAGCACTTTAAGCATATTATATTGCTTAATCTTGTAACAATTTGAAGAGGGAGATATTGCTATTATCCCTATTTTACAATGAGGAAACTAGGGCTCAGACAGCTTAAGTGATTTGCTTAAGTTCACATAGCTTGTAAGAAGGAGAAACAGAATTCAAATACACGTCTGTTGGATTCCAAAGCTCATTCTCTGAAACCATTAAATTATACACTTTTAGCATTTTTCGTATCAGTTTTTTTAAATATTAAAGCAAAAATCAAGGAGTCAAAGATCAAAAACTGAGAGTTTCTTTTTAATTTTAACTTAAATGCATTCAAGGTATGTTAAGAGAGTGGAACGCTATCAGGTTATTAAAACAACAAGTATATGGTCCGTGCCAATGCAGAAAATGTCGATGCGAAATACTATTTGTGAAAACCAGTGCAAGAGGGAATGCGCATCGTAATTGCAACTGTGTTGTAGCATTTTACCCATACATTGGCAAAAACTGTATAGAATTTGAAGGAGGCAGATTGTTTAGAGTTTAATGTGTTTTAGACTCTTTTTTCCTGCAAGTTACTTAACTCTTAAATATACAGGTTTATATAGCGGAGTAAGGAAGTTTTTTAAAAAGTGAGTAAACTTGACAGACTTGTGGGGGGAGGGGGCAAAAGGGCATTTATCAAAACCTTAAAATCTGTACCCCCATAATATGCCGGGGGAAAAAAAAAGTGAGTAAACTTGAAATAATTCTTAAAGGAGTCTAGCCGTGGCTAGACTTTTAGACTGATACATCAGGGACTCACCTAAAATATTTAGTGAGCAAGTGATTCTTGTTTGAGACCAGACTGAATTAAAAATCTCTTCTGAACTCCCAGTCCTTTTTCGACCTGAGTCAACTATATTGAGTCAGAATTCGGAGAGAAGGTTCCTCTTCCTAGAAGCTCATAAACGTTTTGGGTAACCAGTCTCAAGAAAAATGCACATGTACACATACATAATACTTTGCAAACATTTTCAGTAAATCCATGGGTCTCTGGGCAGGGGAAGCACTCTGCTAAGAAAAATCATTCTGAAGTTCCAGCTTGGATGGCTGAAATAAAGTTAGAGAGAAGCCTAAAGGGTCTGGTCTCACTGCAAGAAGGCAGAGATGTTCCTTGTGACAACCTCTGCTGTCGGCGAGGTTTTTCTGAGGACTTCCATGACTGTTTCGTCTTCACAACCGCCTTCCAGGCTGGACTGAGCAAAGGATACTGTGATTTTAACAGTGTGGATTCTGGAGCCAGCAGCTGGGATTCAAACACCAACTTTGTTATGTAAAATCGAGCATGTTGCTTAATTTTGCTAAGCCTCTATCTCTTCTTTTGTAAAGTGGAGATGATAATAATGACAATGATGATAGCAGTTGCGAAAGATTCAATGACACATGTTGTTTAAGCACTTAGCGCAGTGCCTGACGCAAAGAAAACTCTAAGTAAATGATAACACATTTGCTTAAGATAACACATCTAGTAATAAGCAGGGCTGAGCCTTTTGTTTCAGCTCACTCATCAACTCCAAGTCTACTTCTTATAATTTATCATAAACTACAATACTTGTATTCATTCCTTTTTGATGACCTATCTACTGTATATAACTATGTATTTTCCCTTTTTTCCACTTTCACATATATTAGGCATCTTTTCAGAGAAATTAGTGAACTGAACAGGAAGTATTCCCGTCAATAAATCTTATTTCCTAGCAAGGTTAAAAGTTTTTTCTTAAGACATACTTGTCAAATTTTGTTACTTAAATCAAAGACTTCACTGTATGCCTATCTGGGATAAAGCTTGCTAATAATTTATGTAACATTGCTAGTGATTAATCCAGCCCCTTCTCTGCCACGTTCTCTGCCTAGTTCTCCCCAAGGGCCTCTTTCCCTGCCATGGTCCTCACAGGGCCTACAAGGTGGCTTCCTTCCCACCCTCTTCTCATCTTTCACATCTGGGTTCAAAGGTTACTTCTTCCACCTTCCCTAATCCCCAGCCTGACCTCAGTCTTCCTCCTCTGCTCAAGCTAGCACAGAATTGCATTCCTTTCCTGTATTGTCCTTCTCTCTGTGTGCAATTAACTTGGGGGATTATTTGCTTCATATCTGTCTTCCCCATCAGACTGGAACAGATAAGAAAGCAGGGCCCATATATTGTCTGCGAACTCCTGGACTTAACTTTTGGTTGAATAAACAAATAAGCCATTTCATTTGGGTACTGACTCTGTGCCCGGCTGCTAGAGTAGAACATGCTCTCAGCCTTAACAGCCAATGTTCAGGTAGGTGGCATTTTGTTTATGCTATACCCCAAGGAAGAGGAGGGTCAGAGGGGATAAATAACTTGCCTCAGATGACAGGGTAGGTCAATGACAGAGGGCCCACTGCCTCTGTGATCTCTTTCAAGGCCCAGGGACCCCCAGGCGGTAAAAGGGAAGAGTCTGCGAACCCCTGGAAAGCTGGAAGCAGGATTCGTGGAGTTCTCAACCCAGACAGCAGCAGTCAGCCTGCGAGTTGATTAGAAGAGCAATCATCGGAAATCAAGTCCCCCTGACTAAGGAGGTGCCTGAAATTGAGATGTCACTTATAATCTCTTTCTTCCTGGACTATCTGGATCAAAATTCCAATGATTAAGGAATCATTTTAATTTTTCTTGGGGAAATCTAAACACTTGAACTTTAAAAAAAATTGTCATCGGTAAGAAGGGTGAAATAGGTTTCAGTATTAACTTCTTAATGATTTCTGAAATGCGCAGATCTTGCTGGAGCAGGCGTGCACAAATGGATGATTTCCAATGTCCTCTTAAAATCTGGGATGCCTCAGAGGCTGTAAAAATAAAATACTAAACACAAATTCATCCTGGCAAAGGCTGGGTAGCCATTCTGGATTGGACCAAAATATCGAATTTGGCTCCGACACAGAGCACCAGTGCTGTTCTCCAAGTGGTGGACTTCTTACATGGAGACTAACTGGAATCATGAGATTGTAATTAGTGGTAATTATAGGAATAGCGTCTTCTGTTTTTGTCTCTTTGCTGAGGCAATTGCCTGGGATGGTTTTGGAATAATTCGTTCCTGAGGCTGAGAAGGGCTTTGAAAAGGAAGGTTAGCAGTCAGTTCTCAAATACCCAATTTATACCTTCAGACAAAAAAATGAGTTGCTTTTAGAGTTATTCATTTCAAAAGCTTTTTATTTCCTTTCCCTTAAACTGAAATTGTTTGGTCCTGCCAGGGCTTTCGGGCAGCAAAGAGGCTAGTTACCGGGGTGCAAATCTCAGTTGCATCACTGAGCGAGGGGCACCATGGCCAAGGTGGGAATGCTAATTAGACCAGAGAGATGTTCGTTCCTTTGGGAAAGCTGGGAATAAGAACCTCCTGCTTACATACCAGGCCCTTGGCACAACCACTTTTTTCTTTCTTCTACAGTTATGTGTTTTGAATGTGAAACTCAGTTCCTACCAGGATGTCTGGAGCATGTCCACTATGGGATACTGGTTTTGTTCTTCCATCTCCTGTCTCATGGTCGGGTTCCATTATTCCATTATTTCCCTCCACTCAGTAAGAGAATTCTTTGGTGAAAATATCTACCACTTTTCTCCTTTTGTGAGACCATTTTCTTAAGATATAGAGTTACATGAACCCTACCAGGCCTGCGTATGGAAAGTTCTAGTAACCCCTTAGCCTGGGCAAATGTACACTCTTGGCCGGATGTAGGCCCTGTTGAGGAATAGAAACGTCAAAGACAGGTTCAGAATGCGTCTACGGCTTCTCTCAGAGCCCTCTAGAAGGAAGGTCTGTCTTGTGAGATTTTTATTCCTAAAGTAGTAATTAGAATAACAAGCAACAATTACATAGCAATTACTCCGTGCCGGTCAATCAATCAATAGAACTTTACTGCATACACGCTAAGTTGCTGGCACTGTTTGTACCACCAGGAAGAAATCAAGGAAATTGTTCCTGATTCTGTCCCTACCCTTGTGACACTGTGTCACGATGGGAGGCTGAGCTTAAGTGGTTGAAGTTCTGGGTGGTGGAAAAGGAATTAGCCTTGCTCAGTCACTCTGGGAATCAGAGCTAGGGAAGAAGGAGTGGAAATGACAGGGAGGTGGATGAATCAGGCCAGTGGTTCCCAGTGTGGTCCCAGCCAGCAGTCCTAGCAGCACCAGTAACTTGTTCCAATAGGTAAGGGGAGGCCCTGCCCTACACCTACTGAGTCAGAAGCTCTTGGGGTAGGACCCAGCAAGACAGCTCTCTTTAACTCGCCACTCATCTGTATATGTGCTAAAGTTTGAGAACCACTGGATTTGACATAAAGAAAAATACTCCACCCAGTAGAGTTTTCCAACAGTAAAATGAGCCACCGCAGCTGGTATAGCAGCATTCTCCATCACTGGGTGTATGCAAACAAGACCACTTGAAGAAGGAATGAAGGGTTTGGACTTTAGCATTTCTCGAGTTTATTTAATGATGCAATACTTTTATAATTATGAGGTGCTGACAGGACACCAATAAGGGCTTGTAAAGTAGTGGACACTTATGCATTAGATAAAGTAAACTGCAAAAAATGCTCCCAGAAGAAATCCTTGCCGCCAGAATTTATCCACAGTTATTTTTTATACTTTATCATTTACACACAAAACAAATTAGAGTAATAAGATCATTTTAACTTATTAATGTGAATATCATAGACATAAACACTCCCTTCCTTCCCTCTTCCTCCTCCCCCGAAATATTTGTTATATATCATGGATGGGATAACCAAATGCTTTGGTGTTCCTTCCAACCCTGGACAATGTACTCTAGGAAAAAACTGGAAGGTAGCAAAAATTGTATTTGGAATCTCTTTATCCTTTTCCACAACCTCTTCAAATCTCCATCACCCCCTCCTTTCCTCTTTTCCAGGCAATACTCCATCCTTGCCTCCAAATCTGCTAGGACATAGGTGCTGTGCCTACACACCCCAGCCACCACTATCTTCCCAGTCTTTTCCTGCATTTGTCCCCAAGTCCAGGCCTTTCTGGCCTCTATCCACCCTTCTCAGCCCGCGTTCTTCCCCCAGAGTTCAGTGCACCCATCCGCTCAAGAACCTGTGTTGATGTCATGGCAGTTGCTAATGAGCTATTGGTTCATCTCTTGGGTAACTTGTTTGCTTTTTAACTGGAGCTTTCTAGAGCCAGTGCCTGTGAGAGTGAGAGTTTTAGGTAGTCAGCCCGAGGGAAGGGCACCACGTGGACAGAATGTCTGTGTCAGACTCAACCCATCTAGTATTTTCCAGAAAGGTTTTTCTCTGGAGTTCCACCTTCCTTGGGAACTGACATGGAAGGCAAAACATAACCACCGACTTGGCCTGAGTTTGATATGCAGAAGAGAGAGGATGCTCCTGCTGCAGTCCTGTTACCCAGGGCTTCTCAATCAGCTATCTCCTTGGGGTTATAATTCGAGTTGCTTTTTCCCCTCAGTGGGGCCAGAGGACAGGGGAGACAGCAGGAAGAAGGCAGGGAGACAGGAGCACTTTGCTTTGCTTGCCCCATAACTACTGCATGTGAATGGAGACTTGTTTATGGTCACTTATTGTCCTCCATGATATTTGGGCCTCATTTATGGTGGGGATTAACATGATCTAGAGGCAGCTCTCTGGGTTCCTTTGCGATAATCTAAAAATAAACAAAGCCCAAAGGAGCCATTTCTTTTTCCTATTAATTTGAAGGAAGGCAGATGGTGCCCAATAACCTGATTTGAATTGCCAATAAAGCTCGTCATCTTTTTGCTAAGCACTTGCCGTTAAATTTTAACGGATGGCGTCAGGTGGCGCAGAATGAGCTCCCAGAAAGGTTACTCTGGGCCCGCAGGGTGGGAGAGCAGGGAGAGGGAGCAGTCAGTCTGTCTCCATACAATCCACCTGGGAAGGAAGAGGGCTGGAGGGAGGAGAGAGGCTGGGGAGGGCTCTGAACACTGTTGAGACTGAGGGGAAGTGTGCAGAAAGGGGTGAGCTGGGAGGAAAGTGGTGTTTTCCAAGAAGCTCGAGGAACCCCCAGTTGTAGGTTTGAGATCTCATAACTATGTCCCACGTTGCTACCTTCCTGTCACCCTTGGGTGCTCAGGAGGCAATCCATAAATGCTGGCCGAATGGGTGATACAAAGTCTTGATGGGTAGAAAGTATGACACAGGAAGGAAGGAAGAAAGTAGGACCAAGACAGAGAGAGAAGGTGACCTCCTACATGCCACTACAGGGAGGAATGGAAGAGTGCCGGGCTTGGGGACTCGGGCTCCAGCCCTGACTCTGATCTTCCGTCATAAGCACGATCTTGTAAACCACCAGGTGGAGGGAGATGGGCACACTTTGCTTGGGTGACTCATCTGCTTCACCTGGGACTAGAACCCGAGACTCCGAACCTTCCAGTGCCGCTTTCATAAACCCCAACAAGCTTTGTCCTTGCTTCTGTGCTTGGTGAACGGTTTCTTGATTTGTCTAACTCAAAACGGTTAATTCTGTTGATTTTTGAAAATGTCAAAATTAAGTGGCTGAACTGGAAGATCGATAAGGGCCTTTTCAACTCTAAAATCCTGCGGTATGTTCTATGATGTTTGTAGAGGGCCAAGTTTTGTTTTGTTTTGCTGGGACAGAGCGCCAGGGTCCCAAAGCCAGTCTCACACAGGTAAGGGCGCCAGTCTCACACATGTAAGGGCGAGAGAACATCCTGAAGGGCCATCATGAAAAGAATAAATCGTGTCACAGCCATCTCAGCTCTAGAAACCAGACATCTTGCACTAAGATTCGGAACTACAATAGCTTTGACCTGCTTATTATTCACTTCCGCTATTCCTTTCCGCTCTCCCCATTCTCATCCCATGTGCTGATGGTCAGGCTGATCTTGTCACCCCGTGGTGGACACCTGCGTCACGTTCAGCCCATCGTATTATTCTACACCCTCCCACCACAGTGCTTGGTTTGGGGGTGAGGACTCAAGCCTGTTGGAAATCAGCCTCTGGACTTTTGCCAAGACAATTGCGAATGCGACTCTCTCTTTTCACTGGGGTCACTAAACAACTGGGATATGAGCTTGAAGTTGCAGGTGGCCATCAGCTCTTGAGGGCATCGTGGGCTGAGAATGAAGCCAACTAAGAGGAAAACAAAACTGAAAAATGGAGAGAGATGAGTTCCTGGTGACGTCACAGCTGAAGGGAGATTTGCAGCCGGACCTTTTAGTCCCATGAGCCAGCACTTTCCCTCTTTTGCTTTTGTTTGTTTTAATCGGGTTTTTGTCACTTGCAGTGAGAAATGCCCCAACTAGCAGAGCCACCTTGGTGCAGGGAGAGGAGGAAGAGAAAATGCAATGAGCAAATACAGTGAGCAACAGCATACAACCTGCTGGCAGGCAGAGGAGGAAGTCTTCAGCAGCACGCCTTTGTCACAGCTAAAATACAACCGACTGGTTCATGCTTGACCTTTTATAGTCACAGTGGTAGATGGCATCGTGGGAAAGCAGAATCCTCAAGCAACTGGCACCAGAGTCATCTAGGAAGTTTTGTTTGTTTTTTGTTTAAGAATTCAGATTCCAAGGCTTTACCCAGATCTAATATTCAGAAGCTGGGAGTAGAGAGGCCTGGAATTTGCTTTCTTAAAAGATTCCCAGGTTACACATTAAAGTTTGACATCCACTGTCATGGCACTAAGAGCTCAGACTTTAAAATGAGAAAATCTGTGTTTGAATCTAGTCTCTGTCGTTCACTGTCTATATGGCCCTGGGCCAGTAACTTAAACTCCTTCAGCCTCTTATCAGTGAAATGAGACCTACGATGCCTCAGACTTGTGAGGATGAGCTGAGATAAGGTATGCATGTAAAGTGCTTGACAGTCTTTTCTTATATAAGAAGTTTTCAGTCACTGTTGTTATTATTAAGACCTACAACTACAAGGGAAGGGGGCAGACCTAAGAAAACGCAAAAGGAACAGATAAACACTGTGAGTTGGGTGTTCCTCCGGGTTTTTGACACAGCATGCATAGTGGCTAAGACTGAAGTCTCAAGGAGGAGCACTTGAATGCCTGAATCAAATTCTGGTTCTGCCACTTACCAGCTCTGTGACCTCCTAAGGCACTGCATTGTGCCTCAGTTTTCTCATCTGTAAAATGGGATTAATATTGGTACTTAACTCACAGCTTTTTTTTTTGGGGGGGGCGGGTAATGATGAAGTGAGATAATGAATGCCAAGGACATAGATGATACTTACTAGTTTTGTTATGCCCATTTTCCTCCTTTTCCAATGACATGAATGCTTGTTTTTTATGCTTCACTGCCACAGAGCCCTATTCCTCTGAGGATCTCTCCCACCGGCCCCTGCCCTTGCTATGAATTATATAGAGAAATTATATTCAGAGAGAGGGCTGCCCACTCCCAGTCCTCCACTTGATCTGCAACCCCCCAGAGAGGGCCCCAGGGCGGGGGACAGTGGAGAGGGGAATGCTCTGTGCTACGGGCCCTGTTTTTGTGCTGGCAGCCTACATGCTTGGAGAAACGTCTGGA
Organism: Mirza zaza; assembly: GCA_008750895.1. NCBI lineage: Eukaryota > Metazoa > Chordata > Mammalia > Primates > Cheirogaleidae > Mirza > Mirza zaza. The sequence continues at coordinate 41,965 of VSMD01136556.1, read as the reverse complement.
ACTTGAAGTTGACATTTGCTAAGTGTCAAGGCCCTGAGCGTTTCCTTTCTATCGGAACCCCAGGAAACCTGGGGGCCCACGTTCTGAGCAAATGAAGAAAGAGCTGCCGTCTTTGAGCTGTAAGTCATGCTGCCGATGGAGCACTCTGCTCCTGCCTGCTAGAGCCGTGGAGGTATTGAACGTTCAAGGATCTGTTCAATACAACTTTTCAAATGAAAAAAAAAAAAAACATTAGCAAGTCATATGAATGAGAAGATAACTGCAGGGGCAAAATGACTGTGTTTGGCAGTGCTACAAAAGTGCTTGGAAGAGTTTGAGGGAACATCTAAACTCCAAATAAAAGTTGGGCCTCATCTTCCTCATCTATTAAATTAGATGATCTTTTAATGTTTCTTTTACCCTTTACTATTTCATATTCTTAGATTCCAGATTCTATGAGGTTATCCAAAGTTGCTTCTCTTAGGAAGTCTCTCTCTGTCCCCTCTGAATTCCCAGCAGTGGGAGGCGGGGTAGGTGCCATCTGCAGTTGAAACTGGGCCATGTTGTTGAGCAGTTGACAAATCCAAATGAGTCTCTTCTGCCTGGGATGGGTGCGGGGTTGCATATTAATTTACAATTACTCATAAAGGAGACGGCAAAGGCTTCTCTTTTGTCAACACTTGGACATACAAATTAGGTAATATTGAATGGGCAATGAATATTTCATTTCCATCCTGCCTCCTCGTGCCAGTCACCTTAAATGAGACTAGATTAATATCCGAAGTGACTCACATTTGGTTAGGTGTCCAGGTCTGGCCCTCTCAGATGAGCTCTATTTTGTCCTCGATTTGTCAGCTGAATTCTGTTATTGACTATGTCAGACAGAAGCAGAACCCAATGGCCTACCTCAAGCTTACACTGGGCATGAACTTCAGTGTTTCAAAGTGATCTTTGGATCTGACAATATGGCAGAATAAACTCATCAAAAAGATGAAAAATAGAAATACGATTTTTAAAAATACTCTGGCATATAAGAAAGAAAAATCCCCAGGTGCAAGAAATGAAGAGAGAAATCAAAGCCAGGACAGTAATGGAGAGTTGGTTTTACAGCAAAATTTCTGACCCAGATATAGGTCCCAGGAGTTGAAGTTTGGGGATTTAACACCCACTGGGATACAGGAAATGTGGCCTCAAGTCCCTGCTAGGTACGGAAACTAGAACTGAGCTTCAGCATAAAGCCATGAGCCTTGAAAAGTTGTACTGTCCATGAAACGGTGACTACAAAAACTCCACATCTGAGTCCAGGAAGGAACCGAGAAACCTTGTCACCTTTTTAACTAGGACTCTAGTTAAAAAGAAGAAAAACCCAGGCCAGGCACGGTGGCTCATGTCTGTAATCCTAGTACCTGGGAGGCTCAGGTGGGAGGATCACTTGAGCCCAGTTGTTGAAGACCAGCCTAAGTAACATGTGGAGACCCCATCTCTAGAAGAAATAGAAAAATTAGCCTGGAGTGGTGGCATGTGCCTGTAGTCCCAGCTACTGGGGAGGCTGAGGTGGGAGGATCACTTGAGCCCAGGAGTTTGAGGTTACAGTGAGCTCTGATTGCACCACTGTACTCTAGCCTGGGTTGCAGAGTGAGAACCTGCCTCTAAAAAAAAGAAAGAAATCAAAACCCCAGGTCTGTGCCACATATAGGTGTGGTATCCAAATGTATACTATTCATAAGTTAGCAGAAGCTGCCCAGGTCTATGAAATCCCTAGGATATAATAGAAACAATTGTAAAACTGCAGTGTTAGGACATTTTTACAACTCAGGGCACAAAGGACTCACACCAGATAAGTAACCACCATGAGGAAGAGTTAGTAAGTGTACCAAAAGGGTAATTAGCATCCCAAGAATCCAAAATAATAGAAGGTATCTTTGAGACTATAAAATAAGAACATTTGAAATTATTAAAGATACAAGAGGAGTAGGATGATGAAAAGAACCAGCACATTTAAAAGAAATATGTAAGTAGAACTCATGCATATGTTGGATTTGCACGAAACTGAGAAATTTCCCAGGAGACAAGACTTTCAATGCTAAAACAGGGAAAGTCTCATTGGGAAAACTAAGATGGTTGGTCACCCTACTTCAATGGGGCATTGAAGGGATTTTAATAAAGGGACGATTTACAAACTTTTGGGCAGGGTTTGAGGAAACCAGTAAGGACTAATGTAGCACCCTGGACCTAACAACAATGGGAAGCTGTTACTACCATTAAGCCTGAAGGGGCAAGGAGAAGATGTGGTTACAAAAACCCACAGAAGTAAGCTTTATGGAGGAGCCTTTAATGGAAGGAAAGAAGCATAAACACATCATTTTCACTCTTCTCCTACCTCCCCTCTGAACCCCTGCTGGGACCTCCCATTGGCCAAACTCAGCTAAAGCCAGAGGGCAGGGAAGGCCATTGACCTAGTCCGTATAGGTCAGCCTCTGAGACATAGATAAAGAAGGGTGCAGCATGGGTCTTGAGGGGCAAATGAAAAATAATCAGGACAAACGCACCATGAAATTGATCATGTGAATACTTGTATATAAAACCTTGCAAGTTAAAGCAGGCTGTAACAATACCAAAATCAGGAGAAAACATACCAGGCTGAAAGTTAGGAGAGCTGAGCCCCAGTGACATCTCTGTGTGGCTATGAGAAAATTCCTTCGTCAAACTTCTTATCTATTGATTAACAATGGAATTGTTCTAGAATAGAAGTCTCAAACTGAAAGCCCATGGCTCAAATCTTGTTGCAGTTGTGTACTGTTTAGGCAGTATGATGTTTTAAAATGAATCTGAACCATTCAAAAACATTGAAAAAGTCAGGAAAATTCACATAAGAATCTCGATTTCTAGCTTTCTTTGTGCTTTCATTTGGCAACAATTACCCAAAGGAGTCCTTTTAGGCAAGCCCTCCTTCCCGGTTCTACACGGTCTCATCTGGTCCACTTCACTCATTTATATGCTATTACCTGCCTACTCCCTATAGGAATTGAAATTTGCAACCTTGAATGAGCTCTTTCAGCTTTCAGGCTTAACAATCTGTGAAATTTAAGGTATTGCTGTATTTTTTGCATATGATCACAGGCTTTTTGAATTTTCTAATGGAGGTGGACTGGGAAGTTGGCAGGTGGCTATTTTTGCATCTCTTCCTTTACATCTTAAAGACAGCACATATGCAGTTTTATGAAGCATATGGTTTTCCATGTGCATAACTACACTTTGTTGATTTTTCCTTTTCCTATGTTCTCCAAAAGCCCGGTAGAATAAACACAAGCTGCCACTTGGAAAACAGTTCTGAGGAAAAGCCCAGCTGGGGAGGCAAATGTGAGAGGATCCAAAAAGCTGTCAAGTGACCGTATTTTAGGAGTAAGTGTCTATAGTTCACGAAAACCATGACTCCTTTTCTCCCCTTCCCCTGGGATATGATGAGCAGGAAGTGAAACAGCTCATGGGTGGTGTTGGCTTTGCTTGTTGCAGGACATGGGGTTAAAAAAGGCAAATTCAGCCTCTCCGTGGCAAACCTTGACTAGAAACACGTGGAAATGATTTACTGGCTGGTGGCCCTGGGTTTTACATTTGTCACCAGTCATGGCAGGAGGTGACAGCAAAAAGGAGAATCTTTTCTGGGCTTGGGGAAAGATAAATCTGAAAGGAGTTCTCCATAGACCAGTCCTGCTTAAGAGATGCTAACAGTGAGCTTGTCAGGTCAGGAAACCTCGAGGTAGGCAGGCATTAATAAGAATTGTGTTAACGTTCCCTATGGACCAGGAAACTGGGACTCTCTAGCCCACATTGAGTCCTGAGAACGACTGCTCACCAGGTCTGTGGAGGATTTCCCTTCAACCCAGCCCTCAGTGCTGAGCGGTTTCAGCTACTGCTGGGAAATGATTCAGCCAAAAGGTTGAAGTAGTCAAAGAGACGCTCCTAACTCCTTTTCTAGAATAAACAAGGATTGTAGGTTGAGTATGAATTATTAAAATGTATTCATTTTTCTCTAGACAAGTCTGCTGCTCGCTAATCACCTTTGCCTCGAGGAAAGGTAAATGTGTGTGGAGTGTCGCAGGCTGGACTGGCTCCTGATGAAATTGTCAACGAACAAAATTTTGATTACTATTCCCAGAGTATCTCCTGTTCCCATTCCGGGGCCTCTTTTGTTGTCCACCATTTGTCATTCCTATGTCCTCCTGCACACCTGGGTTTGTGTACCTGCCTCACCTCCTAGCCCATCTGTCCCTCAGCCCCCACGAAGGCTAACTTTCCTGTGTCACTGCGTGTCAATGAGCTTTCCTGATCCATAGGCAGGCAGTACAATTTAGCTTCCAAACTGGGACACTTTTGAAAGTCAAAGAGTACTGTTAGTAATTGTCTTAGTCTGAGGGGGCTGCTATAACAAAATACTATGGACTGGGGGGCTTATAAACAACAGAAATTTATTTCTCACAGTTCTGGAGGAGGGGAAGTCCAAATTCAAGATGCTGACAGATTCCGTGTCTGGTGAGGGTCCACTTCCTGAGTCGTAGATGTCGCCATCTTGCTGTGTCCTCATATGGTGCAAAAGGCAAACGAGTTCCCTTGGGCCTCTCTTATAAGGGCACTAATCCTGTCCATGAGGGCAAAGGCTCCCAAAAGGCTCTACCTCCTAATTGCATCATCACCTTGGAAGCTAGAATTTGAACATCTGAATTTTGGAAGTACCATATCAATAATTATACCTACGAGACAACATTTTTATCCACCCCCAAGTTATATTTGTATTTCCACAGGGGTGTTCTAGAGATAGTTTGTTTTGACCCAAAAAGGGACTCTTAAGGTTGGAGATTTTGCTATTCTGATGTAGTAGCAGGTAAGTTCAATGATTTGGGGGTGGGCAGCTCTTTTGTAGCAGATCAAATCAAACCAAGTCAGTGTCTAGAGAGTCCTATTAAGAAATAAATAATCTGGCTCCCACGCTTAGAAACTTTTAATTTGATTTGGAAAGTCAGAACCAACAGGGGTGAAAAGGTAGTTGAGACAGATTTAAAGAAAAAAAGTGACGTGTGTCACTTTTTAATTAGAACAAATTTCAAACCTCCATCTCCCACACTTTCCAAGAAAGAAAAACAAAACGCTGACCTGCTCTTGGCAGAGCTGGAAGCTTACATTCTGTGGGATGGCAAAGGGAGGTAAATAAACCATGAAATTGTAAGAATTGTTAATAAGTGCTATCAGGGAAACAAACTAAGAACAAGGGCAAACAGCCAAGTAGGGGTACTCTGGGTGTGGCCAAGGAAAGCCTCTTGGAGGAGCTGGCATGTGTCTGCGACTTGAAGTATGAGATCGGCCCAGGGAGGTGAAGGGGCAGGGGACAGCATCCAGACCACGCATGCAAAGGGCTCGATCGCTGGGCCGTGCTGGAGGTTGTGAAAGCAGCAGAGGTGCCTGGAGGATGGGGAGGAAAGGGCATGGAACAAGGCAAACTGGGGAGGTGGGCTAGGGCCTTAAAGACCTCTGTGGAGTCTGGATTTTATTCTAAATGGCACAAGGATCCCTTGAAGTAAGCTGAAATGTACAGATCTTAAGTGTGCCGTTCTACCAGGAGTGACAAGTGCACACATCCTATAATAGATTTCCTAGTCACAACATAGAATATTCTAATCACCCCAGAAAGTTCCCTCATGCCACCATTCCAGTGAATTACTACCCCTAGCAGGCAACCATTCTTCTGATTTCTACTACGATATACATGGTTTGCCTATTTTTAACTTCATATAAGGGAAATCATACACTATGTATTGTTTCTTGTCTAGCTCTTGCTCAGCATGATGTTTTTGAGATTCATCCAAATTGTTAATTCCTTTGTATTGCTAAGTAACATTCTATTATATAAGTATACCATAATTGGCTTATCTTTTTTTCCCCATAGGGGACTTTTTTGCCTTCCAGTTTTTGGTTATTACCAATAAAGCTGCTATACAAGTCTTTTTGAGGGCGTATGTTTTCTCTTCCCTTAGGTAAATAACTGGGAGTGGAATTTCTGGATCATAGGGTAAGTATATTATTATTTCCTTTTATGCTTTGAATTAATCAGCTTTATTGTGGTATAATTTACATACAATAAAATTCACTATTTTAGGTAAATTATTTGATGAGTTTTGACAAATAAAGGCTGTGTGTAACCATCACCACAATCATAATGGAGAACTTTTACACCATCCCGCAATTCTTTGCAGTCAATCCCATTGCCCTTGACAATCATTGATCTGCTTTCTGTCACCATAGTCTTGCCTTTTCTAGACTTTCATTCATTCATATATATATATATATATATATATATACACACACACGCAAAATACACTTTTATTTTAGACAGAATCTCACTCTGTTGCCTGGGCTAGAGTGCCATGATGTCAGCCTAGCTCACAGCAACCTCAAATTCCTGGGCTCAAGCAATCCTCCTGTCTCAGCCTCTCAAGTAGCTGGGCCTACAGGCCTGAACCACTAGGCCTGGCTAATTTTTTTTTTTTGTATTTCTAGTTGTCTAGCTAATTTCTTTCTGTTTTTAGTAGAGATGGGTCTAGCTCTTGCTCAGTCTGGTCTCGAACTCCTGCCCTCAAGCGATCCTTCTGCCTTGGCCTAGGATTCTAGGCATAAGCCACTGTGCCTGGCCTACACTTTCATATATTAATGAAATTATATGTTTTATAGTCTTTTAAGTCTCACTTCTTTTACTTATCATAATGCTTTTGAGATTCATCCATGTTGGTACATATATCAGTATTCCCTTATATTGCTGAGTAGTATTCCATTGTAGGGATATGCCATCATCTGTTTATCCATTCATCAATTAATGAACATTTAGGTTGTTTGCAATTTTTGGCTGTTTTGAAAAAAGTTGCCATAAACATTTAAATATAAGTCTTAAGAGTGGAGTTGCTGGGTTATGTGGAAAGTATATGTTAATTTATATGAAAGTGAAATATGTATTCCAAAGTAGCTATTTATTTTGCATTTTGTACCAGTGGCCTCATACCCTTTTAAAAATATTAACCATTCTAGTTAGTGTGTAGTAGACTGTCATTTGGTTTTGACTTTTGACAATTTGATTATGTGTGTGTAAGTGCTAATCTCTCTGAATTTATCCAACTTTAAGTTTGTTGAACTTCTTGGATGTGTAGGTTAATGTTTTTCATCAAATTTGGGTAGGCTTTGGCTGTTATGCCTTGAAATATTCTTTCTGTCCCTTACCCACCTCACCCCCACTCTCATTCTGCATCTGTTTGTATACTTGATGGCATCCCATTGGTCTCTGAGGATCTGCTGATTTTCCCTTATTCTTTCTTCTTTCTATTCTTCAGATTGGGTAATTTCAATTAACCTCTCTTCACCTTTGTTAGTTATTTCTTCAGTCAGTTCAAATACACTGTTGATCCCCTCTAGTGCATCTTTCACTTCAGTTATTATGTTTTTCAACTCCAGGGTTTATATTTGGTTCTTTTATGTAATTTCTTATTTATTTACTGATATTCTGTATTTGGTGAGACATTGTTCTCACAATTTCCTTTACTTTTTTTTAGATGTGGTATACTTTAGTTCTTTAAAGATATTTAAATTCTTTGACTAGTAAGTTCAATGTCTGTGCTTTTTCAGAGACATCTTCTATTGATTGCTTTTTCTCCCTGTGTATGGGTCATATCTTCTTATTTCTTTACATCTCATTTTTTTTGTTGTTGAAAACTGCATATTTTAAATAATATAATATGGCAACTCTGGAAATTAGATTCTTTTCCCTCCCCCTGGTTTGTTGTTGTTTCTTTTTCTTGTAGTTGTTTGTTTTAGTGACTTCTCTAATTTAATTGTGCCAAACCTGTATTCTTTGTTGAGGGTGACCACCAAAGTCATTCGTTAGTTAGCTTAGTGGACAGCTAATGATTGGATAAATATTGTCTAAAATGCCTAGAACCAAAAAGTCACCCCGTCTTTGCAAAGGGGCTATGTGTGACTGCTGGAGCATGCCTTGAACCCTCAGCCAGGCAGTTGACAGCTCCACCTGAGCTCTCAACTCCTGCTTGCCTAGAGCTTTGAGTAAGCCAGAGGTGAGAGGCTGGGCTTTCTCAGGTTGTTCCTATACTCATGCACGTGGCCTCACAGATCCCCAGGAGTATGTTAGAGCTTTCCAAAGCCCCTGTGGACATCTCATTTTCCAGACTTTCCTTTAAGGCTTTTTGGTCAGTCAATTGTTTGCTAACTGTTACCCACTCCCTCAGACAGCCATGATAGTAAGCATTTGCCTGTCACTACTTTTGACAAATGCCCCCAAGCGGGGACTGGGTGAGCTCTGACTCAAGTCAAATAAATACAGCCTTGTTATTGAAGTCTACCAAGGAACCAGAGACAGGTCAACTAATGGCAGTTCCTTGGGATTTGGTTTCGAAGGAACTCTAACCCCATTCTGCCCTTCCAGTTGCTGCCATGATACTGCTTTTCACTAAGGGCAACTTACAATGCTACAAAGCTCATTGTTCTTACTGAGATTTCGTTCTTTTTCTTGAATAAATGTTCCCCAGATTGCTGCAAGGCTTTGGTTAATTCTGAGAATTCTAAAAAAGTTTATTCCAACCATTTTTGTAAGTTTTCTCATGCTTTTAGGGAGGAGAGGATTTTCAGGGATGCTTACTCTGCCATTTTCCCCATTTGGTTTCTATATGCATTTTCCAATGACTATTAACATCTTTTCACATGCTTATGTGTCATTCTTACAGATTGGTGAAATGTCTGCTCAAATCTCTTTTCAATTTTTAAAAATTAGGTTACATTATTTTTAGTGAGTTTCAAAAATTGTTTATATATTTTGTATACAAACCCTTTATCAGATATGTGTTCAATCAATATTTTCTCCAGTCTGCAGCATGTATTTTCAATTTTGTAACAGTATATTTTATAAAGCAATTTTTTATTTTGATGAAGTCTAATTTATCATTGTTTTTTCTTTTATGGTTCATGTTTTATGTCCTTTCTTAGAAATCTTTCTCTAACTCAAGGTTATAAGGTTTTCTTCTAGAAGTCCTGTAATTTTAATGTTGGGTTTAGGTTTATGATCCATTTTGAGTTAATTTTTTTTATGGTGTGAGGGTCATTTTTGTATGTGTATATCTACCTGATCTTGCACCATTTGTTGAAAAGGCTATCCTGTCCCTAATTGAATTACTTTGATATTTTTGTCAAAAATCAATTTATTAATATTGTTATTCTCTATTCTGTCCCACTGTTCTATATGTCTATCCTTACACCATTATCACACTGTTTGATCACTCTAGTATTATAGTAAGTCTCGAAATTGTGTGGTATGAGTCTTCGATTTTGTTCTTCTTTAGAAAGGGTATGTTTAACTTTATAATAAACTGCCCACAGCATCCCAAGGTAGTAGTGCCATTTTATTGTCCAAATGTATTGGAGTTCCAGTTGTTTCCAAACTTGTCAATACTCAGGTTCTCTTCCTTTTTAATTTAGCCATCTTAATGGATGTGAAATAGTATCTCATTATAATTTTAATTTGCCTTTCCATGATAACCAAATGATTTAGAGCACCTTTTTATTTGCTTTTTGGCATTACATATGTCTTATTTTTGTGAAGTTTTATTTTCCTTTCGTGAAGTTGCTTTAATTGGGGTTTTTGCTTTTAATTTTGAATTTGTAAAAGGATTTTATATATTCTGGAAAACACGGATACATTTCCTCCCAGTCTAAGACTTGATTTTTCATTTTCTTATTTGTGTCTTTTCATGAGCATTGAGTTTTTAATTTTGATGAAGTCCATTTGATCTTTTTTCTTTTATGATTAGTGCTTTTTGTTTTGCATCTAAAAAACCTTTGCCTTTCCCAAGGTTGCAAATTATTTTAAGTTTTCTTCTAGAAGCAGCATAGTTTTAGTTTTTATGTTTAGATCTCTGATTCACCTCGAATTATATTTTTGATTATATAGGGATTCGTTTTTTTTTCCCCTAGACATTTATCCAGTTGTTCCAGTGCCAGTTACTTTTTCCCTTTGAACTGCCTTGGTGCTTCTTTGAAGGGCTTTAAGCAGAGAAGTAATATAAGGCATTCACTGATGTGAGGAAAATGGATCTTAGGGGTAGAGAGATCAGTGAGGAGGTGACTACAGCAGTCCAGGGTTGTCTGAAAGTGGCTGCAGCCAAGGCAGCAGTAGTGGAGATGGGAGAAGTAGAATTATTGGTCCAGAGTGATGGAGACTGCTTTGTGTTGATCCTGCCTACACCCCACTCTCACCCATCTCCACAGTTCCAGCACACAGAAAGGAACAGCATAATATGGCAGACAGTTCCATAAATGATGAGTTGAGAGTCAAAGGTTTTAGTCTGCCTTGTGAAAACTTCATTTTCTCATAAACAAGTACCTCATGAATGATGTCTTCTTCTATCCTAAAATTATATGAGTCTATACTGTTCTCTGAATGCTCCAGTAAAGGTGGCCAATGAATTTCTGATACCAATAAACTCTCTTTGGTCTTTACCTTATCTGAGCTGTCCGTAACACTGTAGACTTCACTAGCCACTCCTTTCCTCTTGAAACTCTCCTTTTCCTGGGGTTCCGTGACTCTACTTCCCTGATTCTCCAATTTCCTCTCTGGTCAGTTTTTCATAATTGCCATCACTGCCTCCTCCTCCATCTGCACAACATCTAAACATTGGCCTCACCAGGATTCTTACCATGGGCATATTCTAATTCCACATCTCTTCTGGGTCATCTCTTCCAAGATACTTCATGTGTCTAGATGCTATTGACTCACAAATTTCTATTACCAGTTAAGATCTTTCTCTCTTGGGTCCTGAACTTATATAGTTAACTTATATCTGACCACCTGTGACTGGATATCTCTCAAGTTTAAAATTTAATTTGTTAACATCTCTCCTGAAGCCATCTCCCTTCCTAGTTTTGATGACTGGCTCTCCTATTTACCCAGCCTTCCAAATCAGATGTTTGAGAGTCATTCTAGACTCTTCTCTCTCCTTGACTGTCCACACTCTATCCCTACAACAGTTCTCTTCTCTTTCCTTAATATTATTCGTGTTCTTAACCAAATTAGAATGCTTATAAGAATGACGGGGGAGCTATTAGTCATTATGTAAGGATAACCAGTGCAAACCAGGACTACTCTGGGCCAACAGCGAAGTGTGATCAGCGTGGAGTCCAGAAGCAGAATGAATTTATCCCAGAGTGGTTTGTGAAAGCATACCACCCTTGAAGAACTGAGAGAGTCGCTAGTCTGGGATGAGTGTGTGTGCACATGTGTGATGGGGAGTGACACAGTGAGAGATGAAGCTGGAAAGGTCACTGTGATATCAGGTTCTGCAGGTGTAAAATGTTTCTTACCTTTGGAATTAATCACGAGTGGTTGACATTATTGGTTGCCTGCTTAGCATTTATTTCCTCCTTCCTAATAAAAGCCATCCTCCTCGTAGCCACAGACTTCAGGAGAAACTGACCCTACCGCCATCTCCTGTGGTGAGTCTAATTGGCCCAAGGGTCACCTCTGTCTTTTTGCCAGAGACTGGCTCATGGGGCAGATGACCTAGCTGTAGTAGTCAGTAGTACATTAAGGGAACCTACTCCAGGGTTTCCAAAAACGTTTCCTCATTCCTAACAGAAAACCACAAGAAGGGATTGTCCTGCCTAGATGGCATGCCTGTAATTGCTGCAGCCATTTTAATTCCAGGTATGAGGTTGAAGCAATCACTGATGTCAGGGTGGGAGATGAAAGGAAGCAGGATTCTGGATGGGTTTGTGAGTTGCTAAGCGACCAACCCCTGCCCTAGCTCTGGACTTCATCGAATTGGAAATGATGCTTGCTTTATTACTTAAGTCATTAAGTTGGCATTTTTCTATTACTCATAGCCAATAACACTCTGATATACCATGAAATTTAAGGATGTGAAGTAATGGCCTTGACTTTGAAAGAACTAGAGGAAGGGTAAGTTCCATGTCACTTACTGGCACTATCGCTTGTTTGAAAATTAGGGCTGGTACTTATTTTATTTTGTGCTATTACTTATCTTTCCATGTGACTGTTTTGAACATCCATCTAGTCTGGAACTTTTAAAATCAAGGATTGGGATAAAACTTTTACTTCTTCCTAGGCCCAGAACTCTTTACATAATCCGCACATTTTTGTCAATTAATGACCCCCACACAGATTCTTTTGGAAGATGACCAAAACGCTGTCTCTATTTGGGGATAATAATTAGTCTCATTTTTATAGGCTTCCTCTTGAATGTGGAGGGAATTATAGGATAAGTAAATAGGAACATGGTGGCCATGTGGCCTGCTGCCCCTGGATACTACTTGGAGACCAGCCTGGCATGGAAATGACCAGATGTTTGAAACTGAGCTACTGGTGAGTGAAATAAATAAGTTAGCGGTCCCACTTCCCATCTGCATGGATGGTTTCTGCATTGCAAAACCGCTGGTGCCTGTCATCTCACATGGCAGCAATGGCTGTCTTAACCCCTTCCTAAACTTGGCATTGGAAGGCCCTGGAAGGCCAGTCAGACGGTGTGGGTGTGTGTATACCAGTGTCCATCTGTTACTGGCATTCCTGGAAGCGATGGCTCAACTTAAATCACTACCCAGGTACACAGGTGCTCCTGGACCTGACAAAGTGACCTGTAGTAAATGAGAAATGACCGGTTAAAGGCTATAAAAAGGAGGCAGAGGGGTTTATTAGGCAGCCTCGAACTAGTGGAAGAAAGATGACGGTCCATTGTGTATATGGGGTGTGCCAAAAAAGGGCTTGTCTTACAGGTTATTTGAAAACAGGAGTAGGGTTTTCTCTCTCTCTCTCTTTCTCTCACTCCTCCTATTGATTCTTTTTCTGAGTATACTGATACTATATGCTCTTTGTGAAACCTTTGAAAAATAGAGGAAAGTATAAGAAAAAAATTTAAATCACCTGTATATTTAGTTTCTAACATTTCAGTAGATATCTATGCAGGGATTTTTCCTAGCTGTGTGCTCATTTATTCAGTCGACAACATTTCCACAAATATTTAATGCATTCTGTATGTGTCAGGCACCATGTTGAGCAATGGAAATATAGTTGTGACTAATAATTGGCATAATCCTTTATCGCATATAACTTTGGGTCTAGCAGAAGTGATATATAAATACACAACTGCACTTAGAATTATTTAATCTCAAGTTTGACAAGCTCTACAAAGAACAAATGCTGAGTCTTTTGGGAGAATAGGGGGTCCTAACCTGGCCTGGATGGACCTGGGAGTGCACCTAAGGGGAAGATGCTGAAGCTGAGACCAGAATGGTGAGAAATGGCTGGCTCAGAGAAAAGTGAGTGTGTTGGGCTGAGAGGGGTAGAGGCGGGCAGGGAACAGATGGGAAAATTCCCGGCAGAGGGAGGAGCTTGCCTGAGGTCCTGATGGGTAGATAGTGACTGGAGGGGGGCCAATTGGCTTTGTGGAAGTTGGAGAGAAAACTAGGGGCCAGGTTCTACAGAACAAATATCTAGAAACTATAGCCCAGGAGCCCAATCCAGCACCCCCCGTTTTTGTCAATAAAGTTTTATTGCAACACAACCACGCCCATTCATTTATGTAATGTCTATGATTGTTTTCACACTACGATGGCAGAAATGAGAGGTCGCTACAGAGACTGTATGTTCTGCAAAGCCTAAAATATTTACTATCTGAGCTTGTACAGAAAAGTTTGCTGACCCCTGTTATAGAGCCTTGCAGCTGGGCATGTGGTGGAATTCTTTTATCACAAGTACAATGGGAAGGCTTTGAGAAGAAAGCAGGGAAGAAACAAAATCAGATTTTATTTTAAAAGGACTCTGGCCACAGTAGGGGGTACAGATTAGAAATGAAGACTCTGGACTGGGAGCAGTGGCTCACGTCTGTAATCTTAGCACTCTGGAAGGCTAAGGCAGAAGGATCACTTGAGGTCAGGAGTTTGAGACCAACCTGAGCAAGAGTGAGACCCTGTCTCTACTAAAAATAAAAAAAAATTAGCTGTATGTCATGGCGTGTACCTGTAGTCCCAGCTACTCGGGAGGCTGAGGCACAAGGATCCCTTGAGCCCAGGAGTTTGAGGTTGCTGTGATCTAGGCTGATGCCATAGCACTCTAGCCCTGGCAATGCAGCAAGACTCTGTCTCAAAAAAAAAAAAATTAGAAATGAAAACTCTGAGTGGGTATGGGGCACCTAAGAGTATCCAGGAGAGAAGGGCTGGTGGTTTGGGCTAGGATTGTGCCAAGTGGGCATGCAAAGAAATAGATGGAGACTTCTTTGGAACAGGATTTGGTGACGAATGGGATAGGGAAAGTAAGGAGGGTGAGGTGTCCAGGACCACACCCAGATTTCTGCCCAATGCACCTGCCCATTGGGGAGCTCTAGAGGAAAAGCAGGACTGAGATGGAAAGTCAGGAGCTTTTAGCGCCTGCCTAGTTTACCACAGTGGATAATATTACCTGACCCTATTATTGGATATGGATATTGTTTCTATCATTTTTCTTTTAAAAATAATGTGGTGATGAACTCATTTATCATTGTTTCCTTAGAATACAATCCTAGAAGCAGAATGGTTAGAAAAAAAGGCTGCACACACTTTTTAGCTCTTTGATCGGTATTGCCAAATTGCCCTCCAGAATGTTATTCCAGTTTATACTCCCACCTGTATGTGTTGCCACAGCCATTTTTGGCTTGATAGACATCAAATGGCCATAGGGTTGGGTGTCAGAATCTGTCCTGTGTCTTAAAAAAAAAATCTTCATTGTTTCCTTCTCAAGGTATTAATGCTTAAAAGATTTTCCGTGTTCGAAGGGATTTTTATGGTGCTGGCCTGTAAGTTGACCTTTTTGTGGTGGATCACGAACATTCTTCAAAACTGTGGCCGACACCCAAGGTAGGAATCTGGCAAACTGCCTTTCTGGTTTCGTCTCTCCTTGGTATGATAAAAGGCAACTTACAACCTGAGTCGCATTCGACACCTAATATATGTTAGCTGGTGTTCTGGGCCACATCTCTTCTGTGTCTCCAAAGAGGCTTTTGTTTTATGTGGCACATCCGTCTCCTGCCGTCCTCCACAGCCTTGTATCCAGCCTGGCTGCCACCGGGTAGCAGCCGGACTAATGAAGCCTTTTGGCACAAGGGGCAGGTCTGTGGCATCAGGGAAGCCTTCTGGGTTGACAGTGCAGAGACAGGGAGGTCTGACTTCGGAGCCAGACAACCCTGGACATGAACCCCGGCCACATCTGTCATTGGCTGTCTATCACGTGGGGTCACCTGACTGCTCTGACTTTCCTTTCTGATCTGTAAAGAGAGCTTCAGGGAGTAGCTCAGAAGTTGTTGGCAGGAGTAGCCACAGAGCCTGGCGGGTGCTGAGCCTAGTCCCTGGCACTGGGCAGGTGCTGGGAAATGGTGCTTTACTAAAAAATAAAATTGGGGGATTGTCTGTGGAGTTTGGGGGTCTGCTGCTCTCAGCTGCCTAAGCTCTGAGTCTCTAAATTCTCTCAACACTGAAGTGATCACAGCTCTTTATTTAAGAAGGAAGAAACGATGAGTGCGTTTAATTTTCCAATCCCTGTTTTAGGAGGCAGCTTTCCAATGGAGGAAAGACAATCATGGACAAGGTGCGAGGCAGGGCCCGCCTTCCCCAGCCGGATGTACCACCCGAAACTGCCAGCGTGTATTTAGGTTAAAATTTCACTTTCAAGATGCCCTTGTTGAAATACAGATATCTTCAAAAGGGAGGTGGCAGACATTAGCACAGACGTTGAAATCAGATGACCTGGAGGTTAATCCCAGTTCTGCCACTTAATCTGCTGTGTGACTTTGAACAAGTTGCTTCATGTGCCTCAGTTTCTCCATCTGTATGATGGGCAGCGGCAGGTGGGATAATGCCTACGACAGAATAAGTGCTCAATAAAAGTGAGTTACTGCTAGAAGCTATTCCTAAACCCTGAGAAGAAGGGGCGGGTGATGATATGACTCCACTGAGAATAAATTTAAGTTTCTCCTTCATGTGGGTGAGTTTCCAGAAGGCTTTGCAAAATAGGCGCTATTTTACAGATGAGCCCAGCTAAGTCTCAGAGAGATTAATTGGTTCTGAGTCACACGGCTTCATTAGGATGGCCTCAAAAAAAGGATATAATGCACACTCTCCTTTAGCCATGTCCCCAGTAACCCTCCTGAATAACTTTTCTGGCTTCCCAGGCGGGCCCCTGGTGGCAGCTCCTGAAATCCACCTGCACCCTGTCTGTGCTGGACAGTTCCCAAATGCTTTCCATTTTAGGAGAAGACAGGGCCTTTGGCTTTGGAGAGCAACTTGCGAAAGCAAGGTCAGATTTCAAACCCAGAGGCCATATGGATTTCACACGTCGGCTCTTATGGTGGTGACTCGGCATTTAGAGATGAAAAATCATCTCTGAGACAACATAGGCATCTTATTTACAGACGATTGATCCCACTGTGTACTAAGGCCAAATCCACTTCTGGCTTCATGCCTGGTGACGTGGGGAAAATACCACGGCTGCTGCGTTGTGGGTACATTTCCATCTGCCGGGTGTTCTCTGGGTTCCTGGGGGAAGTGAGTCAACAGTCTGTCAATACTATGGATTTAGTGTCTTGATGTGGGTTCTAATGAGAGAGTTTTCATAATGCCTCACACACTCCCAGCCCTGCCAGCTACAAGAGCGAAATCAAACCCAGAGACCAGGTGCGTAGGAACTCGCTTTTCTTCAGCTTGAGATCTTTCACCTGATAGAGTTCAAGATCCTTTATTTCGTTCAATATGTAGCTCATCAGTGCCTACTCTGTGCCCCTCACTGTTCCAGAAGAGAAGAAAGAAGCTTCCAGAAAATTTGCTGTAGTCCAAATGAAGCTGAACTCAGACAATAATAATTATGATAATACCTCCTATTTATTAAACATTTACTATGTGCCAGTCACTGTGCAGTTTACCCTCCCTAAAGTCCTCAGTTTTAGGTGCTGTTGTTATCCCTATTTTGCTCTTAATGAAAATAAGACACAGAGAGGTTACGAATCTTTCCCCAAATGACATAGCTGGACAAGTAGTGGACTACTTGTCCAGCTATGTCATTTGGGCTTGAGTTGAGTTTCAAGCCCAAATACATTTGATTCTCACATCTATAGCAGTTATGTTCAATAAAGGGGGTGCAAACACTGAATTATCCAACACTGAGCCATTCATTGCTCCTAGGGGAAATACAGGGTTAGGTTCCTGTGAGCCTCTGATCACATTTTCATTAGTTGATCAATTTATAACCTTGTTTTAAGTGGTGTTTCTGTTTAAAGACATCTTATTGAATATATACTTTTGATTCATGAACGTTGAACTTACAACCAACAGCACTATGACTCATGCCCAAACGCAGCTTCTTCTAACACACACATTTTCTCTGTGAGGCACATCAAGCTTTCTTGTGCTTATGATCACTAGGCGGTGATCCTTCAGCACTATGCTTCAGGACCATTTTAAACAGCAAAACCACCAACAAAAAGCACAAAAATGACACAAATGTGGCACTAAATAGACTGCAAAAGGGACACTTGTTTACAGCCTGAGAACTGAAACAAAAAAGAGCGGAGTGTCACCTTTTTGTCCCACTGCAGCTAGGAATATGTGTATTGGGCAACTCAAATTCTTTGCCGCTCTGAAAATGTCTGCAAATGACTGCACAAGTGCCACGAGTATTGATTTAGGAGTTATAAATACATTTCAACAAGTGGGGAAATTCACAAATACAGAATCCATGAATGGGGAGGATTGATTGCAGTCTTATTCCAGAGCATGTTCCTGCTCTTCTTCACACTTCACCCTGCTGTGGTCAGCAGCCTCTGAGATCGTTCCCAGTGATCAATCCTCACCTCCTAGTCTGCATGCCCTTGGTAATGCCCTTGGACATGCCAATCCCCTTGAGTGTGTGCCAGACTTAGTGACTCATTTCTAATGAATAGAATGTGGTTGAAGGTGATAGGATATCACTTTCAAGATTAAAGTACAAAAAGATTACAGCTTCAGTCTTGGACACTTTTCTTCTCTTGTTTCTTCTATGGGAAGCTTGCTGCCATGTTTTGAGCTGCCTTGGGAAGTGGCCAATGCAGCAAGGAATTGAGAGAGCCAGCAGGAAAATGAGACCCTCAATACAGCAAGAGACTGAATCCTGCCAACAACCACGTGAGTGACTATGTCCTTCCCCAGCCAAGACTTCAGATGAGACTGCAGCCCCAACCAACACATTAGCTGTTGCCTTGTAAGAAACCTTAGAACAGAAGCAGCAAGCTAAGTCACACACAGATTCTTGGCCCAAAGAAACTATAAAATAATAAATGATTTTGTTTTATGCCACTAAGTCTTGGGGTAATTTGTTATAAAGCAAAAGGTAACTAGCACAACTGGCTTCCCACAAGCTACATTTGTTATATTGCTTGACATTATAAGCTATGTTCTCTACACACCCCACTGCTTTTAATCTTCATGATGACCTGGTAAATTACTGATATCATTCCTATTTTGTAAATAAAACAGTCGTCCATCAGAAGGGCTGAGTAACTTGACCAAGGTCAAACAGCTAAAGGTGGAAAAGATTTTTGACCTCAGATCAAATCAACCCCAAAACTGCAACCAGATTTGATTTGCATAATACCATGGAGCTGGGATTGGAATGGACCTCCTGATTTCAAGGCCCATTTTGTCCCCTGTTTCTCATGAAAACAACCAACCTCAGGCTGAAGAAAGTTAGATGGAACTGAAAGACATGAGGGGTGACCACAGCAATACTCAGAATCTGCCACTGCTCCTCCCAAGCGCTTATCTGCTGAAGTGCTCTGAACCAAGGACTGTGTCAATGATATTTCTTACAAAGTGACCCAATCCGAATCTAATGATATTAGTTTTTTCAGGCTGCCATAACAAAATACCAGAGACTGGATGAGTTAAATAACAGAAATTTATTTTCTCAGTGTTCTAGGGGATGGAAGTCCAAAATCAAGGTGCCCGCATGGTGAGGCCTCTCTTCCTGTCTTGTAGGTGGCCACTGTCTCACTATATCCTCACATGGCTCTCAGAGAGAGAGAGAAAGAGAGAGAGAGGGATCTCTATTGTCTTTTCTTGCAAGGATACCAACTCCAATTAGAGCACCATATTTATAACCTTATTTAACCTCATTACTCACTTTCTTCCCTATCTCCAAATACCCTCACATGGGGAGTTAGGGCTTCAAGGTAGGAATTTTGGGGAGGGGCACGGTTCAGTTTGTAACATAAATCAACATTGATTTATTGGCCGACTAAGATTAAAGATGCCACTCCCAGGGGATGATCCTAACACCTGATGTGGGAACCAAAGAGATACCCAGTGACCCGGTCAATTCCTTACTTCTCTATACTTTGGTTCCTAACAGGCACGTTAAAACAGATGACCCCTGCACAGGAGGCCTGTCCTTGGGCTATGAATAACATTAGCAACTGGCCCAAACAAGTCCAACTTATTCATTTCACAGATGAGGGCCTTGAGGCTCAGAGAGATGAAATGACCTGTCTGAGGTTGCAGAGCTTGTTAGTGGCAGGGCCAGGACTGGGGCTAAGTATCCTGGCTCCCATCCTTGAGACCCTTCTCCTTGGCCAGGCTGGGGGATGGGTATCCTGAGAAACCCTTATAGAATAAGAATACTGGAGCAATCCTTGCAGTCTCCTGGGTATCTGGGGGTGTGCTGGAGAGGGGTGGTGTGTGTGTGTGTTTGGTGGGGTGTGTGTGTGGAGTGGTGTTGGGCAGCACAAGATAGCATAGTGGGCACCTTTTTATTCCTCATTATTCAGTTTCTCCTCTTGGGCGTCTCTTCCTGTATAAAATAAAAGCCCCTCTTTGCAGCTCACTAGGGTAGGGATTGGCAAACTTTTTCTGAAAAGGACCAGCTAGTAAATAATTAGGCTGTGTAGGCTAAAGAGTCTCTGTCACAACTACTCAACTCTGCCATTGTAGCTTGAAAGTAGCCATAGACAATATCAAAGGAGTGTGTCTGTGTGTTAATAAAACTTTATTTACAAAACAGATGGCAGGCTATATTTGATCCAAGGGATGTATTTGCAGAGCCCCTGGAACCAGGGTGCTTTCCTTGTTCCTGACCAACACCCTCCCATGAACTCACCCATCCCCTTTCTTATGTCAGGGAACCTCATGGCTCTGTCAGCCCCCCATCCCCCACCAGCTCTGGGCTAAATGTCACCACCACCACTGCCACCCTGTCATTGTCCTATCCCATGCCAATCACTATATTAAACACCTTGCAGGCTTTATCACTTTCAATACCTTCAACAACACAGAGAGGTGGGTATTTCTCCCCACCTGGCATGAGTTGATTGAAACTTAACCAACAAAGTAACCTATCTAAGGTTGTTATAACTACTAAGTGCAGATTTGGACTTGTTTTTTTCTGATTTATAAATCTCAGGTTCTTAATAAATTCTCTATTAACTAGTACAATGGGAAAACTCAACATAGGAATATAGAGTAGCAAGTTGAACCCCTCATCCCAGTTGTAGACTTAGAGGTCTAGGGCAGGGGTCACTAGGCCAAGGGTCAAATGAAGGGTGAGTATCAGACTCTCCCAGGGAGGCTGTTAGCAGGCACAGTCCTGGGCCCAGCGTTCAGAGATTCTGATTCACAGACACAGGAGGGGACCCAGGAATCTGCATTTAAGCCAACGACCCAGAAGCTTCTGGTCCAAGTTCTAGGATCTGTGAGATGAAATGCAACTTCTAAAAAACTGGTAAACTCTGCAGTGAGACTTGGTGCAGCCAAGATTCTTTGGGATGCCCACCTCCAGGTCCCTGGTCCTGTTGGGTTGCTCAGAAGTGCCACAGCTCTTCCCTTGATTGAGCGCTAAGGACCTGACTTTGTGCTGCTTAGGAAGCATGACTACTCCACACTGAGTGAGCACAGCCACAAGAGGGTGAGAGATCTGGTTTTCTTTTCTTCTTCTTTCCTTTTTCTTTTTTTATTTCTCAATTCTCGGCATGTCCATGCATACCAAATGAGTTAATTCTATCAGAAACCTTTAATACCTCAATGCGGACATTTGGAGGCTTTGCAGGAAACAGGAGAGGGGCTTATTTGAATTTGAACCTTCAATAATCTCACTAATACAAATAAGTGAAGGATGACTCTGTTTAGCACATAAGTAGCTGGCACTTATGGCAATGTGGCGGTTAATGCAGATTTTGCACAAATGATTTTTTTTCTGCTTGGTGATTTAGGCACTCACTTCTCTCCCCACCCCCCACCCCAGGCGGCAGCATCTTAGCTACAGTGTGGGAGGCAGTGAGAACTCAATTTTAGAAGGTGACCGTCCTTTCAAGTTGACAACTTGCTTGCTTTTGGTCAATCCCCACTCCCCCGCCCCCAACCCATCCTTTCTAGAAGTGTCCCATTCTCCGCATGAATGAGAAATGAATGCGCCGCTGCAGGCGCGCAGGTGCAATGCATCATCCTGAGCGTGCCGGGCGCCTCGCCGTACACTCCTGACACGCCGTGAATGCTAAATCGCAGCCACCGGGATTCTCCAGCCTGACTTTCCATCAAGTGGGTATTGTTTGTGCGGAGGCGGTGGAAAGTGAGTAACCGCATGTAGTTTCGTGGAGATGCTTGTTCTAATCAAATATTTCAAGGTCCGGTGTTCCAAATCTCATTACGACTTTGCTACAAGAACGAATGGAGTGTGTGTGTGTGTGTGTGTGTGTGTGTGAGAGAGAGAGAGAGAGAGAGAGAGAGAGAGAGAGAGAGAGAGAGAGAGAGAGAGAATGGAACAGATCAGGTTTATCTCCTAATATGCTAGAATAACAGAAAATAGCTCAGGAAAAGAAAGACAACAGAAGCCAAGCCCTCCCATCTGTGACACAGAATAACCCGTGGCTTAGGATATTTCGTGTAATGATTTTAAACCGCAGTAAAACCCCAGTACTTAGGAGCACAGACGCTGGAGGGAGACGGCAGGATCTCATTCTTGGCTCCACTAAACTCTCCGGCTCTGCGGCTTTGGGAAATTCCCTCAACATTTCTAAGTCTCAGCCTCCTCGTCTTTAAAATGAAAGTAATAATGGTATTTCCCTCACTGGGTTCCTGCAAAGAGGAAATGAAATCGTGCATGTAAAAGTACTTGCATGCCTTGCCTTGCAGTAGGTGCTCAAAAAAAAATGCTAGTGTCCTATCCATCAGATTTTCATTCGATAATCATTTATGGAGTGGCTTTTTATGTGCCAAGCACTGTTTTAGGTACCTAAGGAGAAAGCAGTGCACAGACAGACAGGAATCCCTACCTTTCTGCTTAAAGGGGTCAGGCAAATAAACTGCAACTGATATTAAGGGGTGATTAGTGCCTTGGAAAAAATTAAGGAGATGGCACTAGGTAACAGCAGGGTAGGTAGGGATCGTTTTCCTGCTGTCCTCTGAGTTGAGTGAGAATTGCAATCTGGGACATGTGACTGGTGTGGGACTTCTGGACATCTTATGATGACTGAAGAAAACTGGGATAAGAGGCGTAAAGAGATTAGCACAGACCTGGTGATGTCAAGGCAGAGAGTATTCGGGGGTGAGATTCGAGTAGGGATCTTTCCAGGAACACACAGAACTCTGGAGCTGCCTCTTTCTCCCTACTGCTGTTAGTTAATCGAAGCTTGGGAAGAGGTGGTTTTACAGGCCATGATTATTATCTTTGCTATAAAAGGTTTCCTAGCTTGGGATCAATGGATGAGATAAAGGGAGCTTCTATAACTCCTGAATTTTTATGTAAAATGATGCATGTTTGTGTAGGGGGAAAGTCAGTAAATTTTATTCCATTCTCAAAGGAATCCCTGACCAAAGTAAGGTTGGGACTGCTTATCTCTTTGATTCGTACCAGGGTGACCACACTGGACAGTGCCAGCTCATGCCCACTGCCCGTGAAGAGTATGAATAGGGTTCCTTTCCACCCTCCAAGCTGATATTAGG
This sequence comes from Mirza zaza, assembly GCA_008750895.1. Taxonomy (NCBI): domain Eukaryota; kingdom Metazoa; phylum Chordata; class Mammalia; order Primates; family Cheirogaleidae; genus Mirza; species Mirza zaza. The sequence goes on along the minus strand of VSMD01136556.1, from coordinate 18,940 downwards.
GTCTCCCAAGCTGTACAGCCCCTGCCTTACTTCTTTGTTTGATGTACTTCTACATCTCATAGATGGCCCTCAGCTCTCTCGGTTGAGAAGAAGGGTCTAGAACACCATTCCAGTGGGCTATTGGAACTGCTGTTTGTAACATTCACCACCACCTAGGCTGATGTCCCTGGGTATCCCCTGACCACAGGGGAGAGGACAGGAGTGGCTCTACTTTGGGACTCCATGGTAAGATTCCAGAAGATTCCTTCCAACATACTTCTTCTCCCTAAGTCTCTTTACATGCTCCCTCAATCCCCAAACTGAATCTGTGATGTGCCAATTAGGGCTGTAGGCAGGATGAAGCAAAAAGCAAAGCACCTGGATAATCGACAAGATGGATGACTAGAGCTCACAGCCCCTGACACCGGCGACTTAGGTGGGGAAATCCCAGGTCTCTTTCCACTGGACAGAACTTGAGGAATGTGTCTGCATGTCGGAGATGCTAATCTGAAATGGTGGCTGGAAGATCCTTCCCTTCTGGGCACTTGAAATGTCTGAGTGTTGCTTCCTTATCAGCAAAACAAACAGAGGTAAATGGAAAGTAAATGTTAGACTGCATAAGGAGCCAACAGCTTTAAATATAGATGAGTGACCTAATTCTAGAATGCTCACCCCCTGACTTTCTACTTTATTTCTTTTTGGTCTCCTTACAAGCTTTATCTCTCAAGAAAGACTTTGGTTAATGACTTTGGACTCCTTTGGGTCTTCTGACCTTGGAGCACCCGGGAAATAGAGTTGTGTTCAGGCTAGAGAGAGAAAAAGAAGAAAAAAAGCAAGAGTGTCCCTTGAGAAAAATACCCTCTTTGTCATTTTTGGAAGACTCATTGCTTATGTTTCGAGGTCTAAGGCCATCAGTGAGTCATATTACATTTGCCTTATGGCTTTGGTGTAATAAGTGGAAACCCACTAGAGGTGGGCCTTCCAAATGACTCATATTTATTATAAAATTACTGAACATAAAGGATTATTCAATACAGAACTATCTAATTTGATTAAACCAAGCTTCGTTATTAAGATACACCACCCTGTAGGCACATACACATTCCTTGGCCAGAGGAAAGGCCACAGTACCCCAACCTTTACACGAAGGATTGCAATGGTCCTTGGAGGTGTGGATTGAAGCTCTGGATGCTTCTTCACTCTGAAGCCACCTAGACTAGCACTAAAGATTGGATCTGAGATGAGGTCCAGAGATTCTAGTCACTCCAGCACCAGGACAGTGGAAAAAAGAGTCATGAAGCCATGGAAGCTCAGGGTTCTTACACTTGGTAAACCCTACTAGATATGACCAGTGCACACGCTGGCTTTACCATCCCCACCCATCAGGCTGTAGACTGTACATTTATACAAATCAGGCAACTCTAATATGCTCATTTTGATATTATACAAGGGCCCTCACTGGGGCATTGACAGCTCTACTGGATTGAAAAGTTATGGTAGTATAGGACTCAGAGTCAGAATTTAACACATACACCACACTTACTGTGCAGAGGCCATGGGTCGAATTGGCTCTGCAGGCGTAGTTTTTTGCTACTATTGTGTTGTTTTTGCCCTCACAGTGGGTTTGTTTGTTTTTTCACTCACATTTTAAAACAATGAGATTTTGCACGACAATCTGATTCCTGTTTTGTTTTTTTGTTTTTTTGTTTTTTTTTATTCTATCAGAAGATCTATGTTCCTCTGGCCCTCATTTTCACACAACAGACAGGAGCAGCCATTTGCCTCCATTTGGCCTCTTTTTCTGCCTGGCACAGTTCTCTGTCCCCAAAGGCATGCCACTCTACCACCTCGATTTGGAAGTTCACATTCTCCTACTCTCTCTGATCCAGACTGGTGACGTTTAAGACTCCATCTAAGGAAAGACCTTCTCAATGACTTTCTCTGCCCTTTCTAGGCAGTAGGTACACAGTGGGAAAACTGTGATGTCCTCCTCAGATTGAGAGAGCAGAGCCCATGACTCCTTTAAGATGAGGGCACAAGTATAAGAGCATTCCATGAGTAAAGAGAAGGTGTCTTAGTCTATTTGTGTTGCTATAACAAAATGCCTTAGACTGGGTAATTTATTACTGAGAAATAAGTAAATAAACAGAAATTTATCACTATTATAAACAGAAATAAATAAATAAACAGAAATTTATTACTCACAATTCTGGAGGCTTTCAAGTCCCAGATCAAGGTGCTGGCATATTCAGTGGCTGGTGAGAGCCTGTTTTTCCTAGATGGCACCATCTATGCCTTCTTACATAGCGGAATAGCAAGGCAGCTATCTGGGGCTTCTTTTATAAGAGTACTAGTCTCATTAACAAGGGCAGAGCTCTCATAACCTGATCACCTCCCAAAGGCACCACCTTCTTATACCACCAACTTGGTCATTAGGTTTCAACATATGAATTTCGAGGGGACACAAACATTCAGATCACAGCAGGAGGGGAAACTTCATCTTTTCCATCTTAAAAAGTTGTTGATAATTTTCTCCTCTAACATCTTCATTTACAGATGTGAAAACACAAGCCCAAAAAAGTTCCCTGGCTATTCCAAAGTTGCACACCTCATCAGCAGAAGATCCAGGATGAAGGTCCAGGCCTTCTGATCCTTGGCCCAGCCAGGGGTGGGGATCCTGCATCCTTGGGGACACATGTGGCCATCTGGATCCTTGAGTGTGGCCTTCTGACTGAATCCAAATCTTACACAACAAATCCTTTTAGTAAAGGGATTTGTTCTGTGAAGTTTGGAGTCTGTTGAGGGCCCACACCTGGGGATCTAGAGGGCTACATGTGGCCTTGAAGCTGCAGGTTCCCCACCCCTCTGTCCTCTCCCCTTGCCAGTGTGTTATTCTAGGGTGAAGCCATCACTGAGTCTGTTTCTCCCCCTTCCCCAACGGAGGCCCTTTCATTTGCTTTCACTTTCTCTCTCCCTGCTGGTCAGTGGTCATGAATTTCACAAGTGCTGCAAGTGTGAATTGCCTTGGGTCACATCTCCTGATTGGAATCTATGGCAGTCAATATTTTCTCAGGATGGTAGCTCTCAGCAAGACTTAGGCCAATAAATGGCAAGCAGGCAATCAACAAGTACTTATTAATCCCTGATCTTTGCTCAGCACCACAGTCTTTCTGAAGAAATATTACATTTAATTCCTCTATAGCAGGTGGCAGACACATTGTCAAAGTTGCTTAAGCAAAGGGGAAATTTATTGGCCTCAGAAGATAACCATGAATATCAAGTCATGGGAAGCGTAGGGCCAGAGCTGGGCCTTGGAAAAACTGGAAGTAGAAACTCCAGCAATATCAATAATCTGTTTAGTTCTCACATCTGCATCTCCCTGCATGTTGGCCTCATTCTCCATGTTATAGAAAAATGTCCACCAATATTTCATGATTGTACCCTTTCTGTTTGATTGCTGGAAAAAGAATGAGTTCTTTATTGTGGGTTCTGCAAAGCCTATGGAAATTCTAGGATTGGTCTGACCTAACTCAGGTGCCTATTCCTGGACAAACCAACCATGGTGGAAGTGGTGGAGGTACTCACTCAGTGTGGACCAATCATCTGTGACCCAGGGTGGCTCACGTTGTACTAACAGGAAAGCCTCTACTATAACCTTGTAGAATGGGATGAAGGTACAGAGGGAAGCCCCAGAAAAGGCAGGGAAGGCAGGTTTAGGAAGGCTAAACATTGTATCCAGAACATTTGCCTACAGGATCTCATAATTGACTGGGCAGTTAAGAATTATATATAGAAGCAGCAGTGATAAAGGACTGATATGTCACTGACTGTTAGGAGTAAGCGTGTAAAAAGGGTTGTTATTATCAAAAATGACACCACCCAGGGATGGCCTTCTCAAATTGGGATATTGTAGTAGCAAAAGCTTAAAATAAATGTGGTTCTTTTTCCTGGAGCCACAATTTTACCCAGAATTAGGGTGAGTCTGTTAGGTAGTTAGCAAGGGATTCTGGGTCTCCTAGAGACAAAAGCAAGTGCTTTGCCTTGGTGCAATTGCCCTACCTGGGAAGAAAGATAAGGGTGGGCCCCAGGCCCCCTTCTTGGTTCCGCCCCACCTTATTCCTGCCCTGAGCTACTGCCATACCTGGGGGAGGAGGGAACACCCTACGAATCTGCCAATCAGAACTTAGTGTGCCAGCTGCAAAAGAATGCAGAAGACTGTCCAGCCTATGGACCAAGCAGCATAGGTACTATAGAGTCTGGAAATTGACCCAGAACAACCTACATGCATAGTAATGCAACTCCTACTGTCCAATCAAAGTGTTTTCGTGGTGACGTCTGAATCATTAGGGAGGTCCCAATCCAGGCGCTATAAAACAAGATGCAAGGTCATAACCAACCCCTTTTTGCACCCTTCATTTTGCTCTCCCTTTGCTGTGACAATGGGTCATCATCTGTGGTGTATGTACCACACTCTATAAACCCATATCTTGCTCTTACTCTATAATCCTATCTTTCTCTCCTTGATAAACCTCATTTTTGTGCTTGCCTGGCTTTGGTGCATCTGCTCATTCTTTGACTATGAGCGTGCCAAGAACTGACATTTCAGACTGAAACCTGACAAGTCCATTCAAACCAACATACAACACGGATTTATTATGGGAGATAACACAAAATTTGATGACTCTTAAAATAAAAGTACAATTTAAAAGATAAAGAAATTTTGAGCTTTCTGGCCTAGGACACCAGTCCTCTCTTCAATATACTCTACTGTGCTAATGAAACCGGTGAAGAAGTTTAAAAAGTCTGGAGGGCAACTGGTATTAGGTCTGGAGCCGAGAGGGAGACACATGAAGCCTCAGGTGTAGCAAAACGCCACTTATTTGAGGATCTAGGTGCAGATGGGTGGAAGCCAAAAAAAGCATCCACCATGAGGGAGGGGAAAGCCTTGGGTTTTATAGAGGTTTTTTTCTGAGGGAGTGAGCAGCTGGGCCAGAACAGCCACTGTAATAAATTCTTTTTCAAACAGCCAATTTCTGGGACCCCTACGTTGGTCTCATCCTGCAGAGATAGAGGAAGGGAGCAGCAGCATCCTTATCAGAGGTGATAGGAATACTGGCTTCTCTGTAGCTGTGGTCAGGGTTAGATTTACAACCTCCAGAGTCTCCATACTCCTGTGGCTTTTGTTTCATGGGCTTTATGATCACTGTCTAAGTTTTCCACTAACTGCATTACATCCTATACATACTTTTTGGGTTCCCACCCTAAGCTAGCCTAACAAGTGCAAGTTCTTGAATACTGCTCATCAAGAGGCTGTGTGGTCTTGGAGTACATGCTTAGATCCTCTGGGCTAAAAGAATTTGAGGTGGGTGGGCAGGGGTGAGGTAGATTGTGGAGCGGGATCCGTGAACTCCCTCTCACAATAACATTCTGTGTAGGTTTTGTTTTGTTTTGTTTGTTTACTTTGGGAGGCAGGATTTAAGCAATACAGCCACAAACTAGATGAGGCTTAATTAGTTTATAGTGCTTTTACATCAGTTCTGGGATTTATAGATTGTCCTTGGGATTAGCATATCACCTTCAGTACTTTCTAGGTAAATGCTGCTTAAGTAATGCAAATGAGTAGAGCTATTTTGCTAATTAGGAGGAATTGACCCAAGGATACCAGGCCTCAAACAAACTGGAAGAGAGAATAAAGATAGAGTGGAATCAACTGGAATGAGTCCAGTGGAGGTGGGAGGCCCTCGGGTCACTATTGGACAGTTGAACCTAAATAGAAGTAGACTTGGGAAAGGGACAGTGATCTTCTCCTTGGGATAGCTCAGCAGTACCTATTTTGCACCAGGATTTTCACACCTATTCCAATGGAAGATGCACTATTCTTGTCTAAGACACACCTTCCCACTTGTGTACCAAACAATTTCATTCCCTCATAATTCTGGATCAATTGATTTTCAATAATTGTCACTTCTCTTGTGTATGGTTGGCCTCCACATCCCTGCTGGTATCTTCCATCAGCATTAAAGATGCTAAGTCTCTTCTCATATTAGACACCAGACAAAACGCCACTCACTTGATGTCATGTCCCCCTAGTGAAATCCTATCTATCTATCTCCTGTCATTTACAGCCAAGCTTCTTGAATTGTCTGCACTCTGTTTTCACTTCCTTCCCTCCCACTCAGTGATCAACTCAGCAATTCTGCGTCTACTTCCTCCGTTCCATGGACACTCCTTTCTCTGAGGTCACCAGAGATGTGCTTGTTTCTAGTTCCAGTGGACATATCTTCACCCCTGATCTCACCGGGGCTCTGGGCAGCATGTACCCCTTGAACTGACCCCTTAGACATTCTCTCCCAGTTTCCCATTCTCCTGGTATGTTGTCCTCCTAACTGTCTCCTCTTGGCGCCCATTTCTTCCAGCCATCTCTGCTCTTTCTCCCGCATCAGGGAGGAAGAACTTTCCCTCTGCTCTTAGAGTCAGTGGCTGGGGGCCTATGGATCAAACTAATAAGAGACAGATTAACAGGAAAAAGGTAGAATTTTTATTTAATACTTACACGCACAGGAGTTTGCAGAAAAGAAGTAAAATTCAAAGAAGTGATTACATTCAGGGGATTATAGACCATTCAACAAAGGAAAGGAGGTTTGGCCTTCAGGGGATGATAAATCATGGGAAAGTGACCAGGAAATATACAAGGGAACTGATGGAAGAGAAGGGTTGTTTTAGTAAGGTCTGTTTATGCAAACTGCTCTTGGTATGGACTCCTCGTTCCCAGTGATAAGTGTGCCCTTTGCTTCCTGGTACAAGGGGACACCTTTCTCAAGAAGAAATTTATGCCCTGTTTTTAGGCAGCGAGGCTATGGGGGGGAGGGCAGAAAACTTGCATGAGTCTGTTGATTCTCAGTTGCTTTCAGCTCAAATAATCCCTGTGCCAAAGTGGCATGTTTTAGGGTAGCATATTCTGATCTCCTTCACCTGCATCACCATTTTTTCTCTTTACTGAACCATTCCCATCAGCATATAAATAAACCGTTTCTCCCAGCTTAAAAGGAAACCTCTATTGACCCCTTTATTTCCCACTTTGGCTTCTCACCATTTCTCTCTTTCCTTTATAGAAAACTCACGGGAAAAGAGTTGTCTACAACGCCCTCTCCAGCCCCTCTTCTCTCTTCTCTCTTGAACTCTCTCTCATCATGTCTTTGCTCCTACTACTCCATGAAAACAGCACTCATCAAGTTGCGATTTGGGTATATTAAAGGCTTCTCAAATGTAATTTATCCAAAACTGAACTCTCCTGCCCCAGACTTGTTCTATCCACGATATTCCCCAATGCAGGATTAATAATCTCATTCTTCACTTATTCAGGCCAAAACCCTGAAGTCATGCTTCACTCTCTATTCTTTCTTTCCCACCTCACATAAATAAATACATAACTATTAAATAAACAAATGTTTATTTCTATACCACCAAGACTCAACTTAGTACCAATAGTATTGATATGACATTTTGGGAAACATTTTTTTAAATGCCCATGTTTCTTGGGATTCTGTCCTAGATGATGTTTTTCTATATATTCTCCATGGGCAAACTCATCAACAACAAATGGTTTAAATTTCCACCCTATTCTGACAATAATTCTATGATGCCAACTGGGTGTCCTGCAATTTCATCCAGTTTTGACACTAACTACCCAGAGTTTGTGCAGACCACACAAGTTAAGAGCAAATTTCACGATATGGCCCCCATTTCAGGACAACCAGCCGCAAATCTCAGGGGCCACCCACATGTCTGACTGACTGGCTACAAATTCAGGGGAACCCATGACCCCCTCCGGTTCAATAATTTGCTAGAACAACTCACAGAACTCTCTGAAAGTATCACACTTGTCATTACAGTTTTGTTATAGAGAATAAAACTCAGTAACCCACAAACAGAAGCTGTATATGAGGCAAGGGTCTGGGGAGGCAAAGGGACACAGAGCGTCTGTGCCACCTCATCATAGAATCCGGGCACATAACATGTTCACCTACCAACATGCTCTTTCAAAGCGTGGTGTCCAGAGGTTTTACTGGGGCTTCATTATTTAGGCACTGTTGATTAGATCATTGGCCTTGTGATTGAATTTGATCTCCACCCCAACTTTCCTCCCTGGAGGTTGGGCTGGTGGCCCAAAGTTCCAGCCCTCCAATTATGTGGTCAACCTTTCCAGCCCCCATCCTAAAGCTATCCAGGGGCCCACCATGAGTGACCCATTACCATAACAAGGACACTGAGTTCCAAGGTTTTTGAAGCTTTGTGCCAGGAACCAGGACAAAGACCAGGTATGTATTTTTTTATTCTATCACACACACATATATGGATGAATCATCAATTTATATCTCAGCTCATATCTCTCTTTTGAAATTAAGACTCTCAGATCCACCTGCTACCTGGGTGTCTTTTTCAGGTAGTACCACTGGTACCTTCAGTCCATCAATATCCAGAAAATAAATCCTGCAATCCTCACCTCGCCACCCTATCCAACACATTCACTTTCTCCCATATTTTTTCTTAGTAAATGTCATCACATCACCATTCACCCAGCTGCTTAAATCTAAAAACTGGGTTTTTCTTTCTTGCTCACATACTGTTTCCTCCTCTTTGAATGTCATTCTCCTCGCCATCCCTTCTCTTCCTATTTATTGTTTAGATCTTAGCTTAAAAGTCATGGTGTCCAGGAGGCCTATGCTGGTCTCCCAGGACTGGTCAGGTGCTCCTGTACTTCATAATCATGGTGCTCATCACACGGTGTGATAATTTCCCCTTTGTCTGTCTTGCCCATTAGCTTGGTGAGGATAGTGATTGTGTCTCTCTTGTTCACTTTTATGTCCTTGTATCTGGACATCATTGGCACTCAATAAATACATACTGCATGGATGGATAAAATGATCCAAAATTGGAACATTTCAAAATAAGACTTCTCTCTTAAATAATTACTTTCCATTCCAGTAATTTATCAACTTTCCTACTGAGGATGCTTTGGTGTAATCTTATTTTGAGAATTAAATAATTTATGTAGGTTTATAGTAACTGGATTATAATTGTCTTCATTCATACATCCATTTCTTGAATATGTATTGAATACCTACTAATGTAACAAGCAGTGTCCTGGTTCCTGTGGTCACAGTCTACTGGGAGAATCATATGTATAAACATAATTGCAGTAAAACATGGTAGGGCCTGTAAAAGCGGGATGAGCAACATACTGTGGGAAATACTGAATGTGATTGTGTTAGATATTTGTTCCCAACTCTTATTCCTTTCTATAAAGCATTAAACACCCATGCCCTCTGCCATATACTTCTTAGTACCTGTCACAATACACCAGCAGAATGCACATCCCTAGCCCCACCCACTTGGGCTTGGCTATGTGACTTGCTTTGACCAGTTAGTATAGGCAGAAGTAAAATGACAGTGTGCCAGTTCTGAGCAGACATTTTGAGAGATATAACAAGAATCTGTCATACATCTCAAACTTTTGCCCTTGCCCATAAGGAGTATGTCTCAGATCACTGTTGTTCTTTTAGTCCAGGGGTCCTCAAACTTTTTAAACAGGGGGCCAGTTCACTGTCCCTCAGACCGTTGGAGGGCCGTTGGAGAGTGCAGTGCACATTCCACACATGCGCACTGTGGGCCCGGGACGAGTTGGCTGCTAAGCAGGACAGGCAGCAGTGGCAAAAACACCCAGTGGGCTAGATAAATGTCCTCGGTGGTCCGCATGTGGCCTGCAGACCGTAGTTTGAGGATGCCTGTTTTAGTCTGAGTCCTGGAATACAGACAGCTGGGGCAAGCTTAAACACAAACCCCAGACTGGAGTCCAGCCAACTGAGTCAAGCCAATTCACAGGCAACCTACATTCCTATGAATGTGAAATAGATACTTCTTTTGTTAGCTATTGAATTTTGGGAGGAAGGTTGTTGTTATACAACATTATAACAACTGAAATCTTCCCATATACTGCTTATCCATCTAATGACTATGCTTGCATATGAAGCATAAGGAAATGGCTACAAGACTGTGGCTATTTCCCAGGACACTATGCTCTCAATTCTCTGCTGGTTGTAGACAATTAAAGAAAATGTCAATACAATGAACTCAGTGATTTATTCCATGCACTGTGAAACTTAGATTTCAGACGTGGCAAGAAATAAACATGGGACTCCTTATAAGAATCTGGCCTATTCATAGCTTGAGAAGCTACCTTAGATTTATGGGTATTTCTCCAATAGCCTGAGTTTTCATAATGCAATCTAGATGTAGTGACATTGATCAATTAGAGCACACAATTTTAACTGTGCAAAACCTTAGAGTTCTGATACAACCACAGTATAATTGTTACCCCTTGACGGAGAAAAGTTGGTCTTCCAAAGCAGAGAAGCACATTGCTACCTGTCAACGTGGTTGGGTTCTGAGTGTGAGTTTTCTTGCCCATTTGTAGTTGGGAACTGTGCTAAATTTTTTTTCATTTTGTGCTAATTATGGGCAGCAAAAGTGATAAAACAGTGTAAAAGAAATTCTCTAACTCCTAAACTCTTTTTCTCCATTGCAATAATTTTGTTTGTTTTAAATGGAAGTGGTCAAAGACAATGATTAAGAAAACTCACTATGAATTAGATTTCTTTGAATTAGACTTTGAATCCAGGCCCCACCAAGAATAGTGTAAAAATGATTTAAGTGCTCAGCTTCAGTGTCTTCATTTGTAAAATGAAGATAATAATAATGCTTATCTCCTAAGAGTTGTGAAGAGTCAATGAAATAATTGTGTCAGGGCTTAGCATAGTGCCTAGAAGATAATAAGCAGTCAGTAAATTATAGAAATTACTGCAGGATGGATTTCGTTAGTGCAACATTTCTTAGGAAAACAGCTGTTCATTACAGAAAGACAGGCTGTGTCATGGCATTTGCTTTGACCTTTGCTATTGGAAAAAAAAAAAAAAAAAACAACTCAGGACCCAAATCATGATTAATTTATATGCTATGTTTATGAACAGCTAAGCTTTTTCCATTTTGGTTCTCTAAGAGGAATAAGGATCAAAGACACAGAAAATTTGGACTCACCATAAAATGAACACTTCCTGAACCTTAATTTGGTTGAGATAAAATAATAGATGGCATCCCTGGTAATGAACTGTAGGCAAATTTTCAGGGAAACGTGCAGTGCACTTGGATTCTTCCACACGTACCACACTGGACTGACAGCAACTGTGCTGTGGAGAGGCCATGCTGAAATGTACCTCCAGTGAATTTGCCAGGAAGATAAGAAGAACATTCCAGCAGCTTATATGTTGCCCAAATGACAGGTCACCTCATTCTCAGATCCACTCATTTCCTGATTGCACAGAATACCAGTGTAGACAGCCTTGGGTTTATGGAAAATGTGGTTGCCAAGGAAAGTTAATTCTCTTTGGAAACTGCAAGTTGATATTAGTTAATAATGGGTCTGATTTATGAGAAATAATTTGTTACAAGACATATTTGGCTGTGTACCTTGAAAGATCCTGCAGAGTGTGTGTATGTGTGTGTTTGTGTTTGTGTGTGTGTGCACGGGCACATGTGCAAGTGACTCTGATTTGAAATTAACAAGCAATCATAACTTCCACATTACATGAATCAGCCATTTGAAATAAGTCTCAAATTTCTTCCGAGGAGAAAGAAATACATTTTTCCTACTTCTAGGCATTCTGCTTCCTAATCCTTTTACATTCTTCCAGACATTTCAGAAAGCACCGGACACGGAGGTGAAGCTAGGGGGATTTACAAATTTAATTTCCGTAATACCAAGCTTGAAACTTGCCCCTATTCAAAATATATATACGCACTCTTGAGTTCATACAGGAAAAAAAGCTATTAGTTTAATGTGTACTCCTAGAGCAAAGAGCAATATGACTCACATGAAGAATTAAGGATGGGTCACATAGTCAAAATCCACTTTATTTTATTTTTTAGACATCTTGCCTCTCTGAGAAATAAAAGAATAGGCAATATATACCATTATTCAATTAATAAAAATAAATTTAAAATATGCCCAGCAAGCATACATTGTGGAAGAGAAGTGGTAGAGAGTAAAGAGGAAAAAAGAAGAAAAAAAGGAAGAAGAAAGGGAAAGAAAGAACATGGGGAGAAAGAATGAAAGTAGAAAACTGAGCCAGTAAAGACAACTTAGGTATATAAACATATACCAGGCATCTTCAGAGGGCAGCATTAGTGTCTATGACTCTTTTAAGGCAATTATTACTTTTTTTTTAACTCTAAATCCAAATTGGGACATTTATTTTGGCGCACATGGTCTGTGGTCTGATGACATTTGCCTATACTTCTTGGTATTATTTTTACTAGTTAGCCATACAGAGATTAGAGTATTCATCTTTTAATTTATCACAGTCACCTTATTAATTATTACCATACTAAACCATGAACAATGTTAGAACTTTACAACAGTATAATTCCATTTATCCCTGCCACCTTTGATACTATTTGTCATATGTTTTACTTCTAATATATTATAAACCTGAGACTGTATTGGTATATATGCTTTAAATAAATAGCCATTAATCTTAGAAAAAATGTTAAATCTTCTTTTATATTTATGCCTATAGTTATCCTTTCAAATGCTTTTCATTTCTACCTGCAGATGTAGACTTATATTTGGATCATTCTCCTTTCAGCCTGAAGAATATTTTTCAGTACATATTTTTGTAGTGCAGGTCTGTTGATCATAAATTCTCTCAGTTTTTGATTTTCTGAAAATATCTTAATTTTGCTTACATTTATGAAGGATATTTTCACTGAATTGAGTACTTTAGGTTAATAATTTTTTTTCTAGCACAGGGAAGATGTTCCATCATTTCCAATGAGAAGTCAGTTATATTAATAATTCTTATTTTTATTCCTATGAACATGATTTTTTTTCCTCTGACTGCCTTTAATATTTCTATTTATCCTGTATTTTTAGTAGTTTGAATACAATATGCCTGGGTGTGGTTTTTCTTTGTATTTACTCTGGTTAGTATTTGCAGTGCTTTTAGAATGCATAGGCTGAAGTATTTCATTGATTTTGGAAAATTTGGAGCCATCATTTCTTCAAATATTTTTCTTCTCTGTTCTCTCTCTTTTCTATTTCTGGGGCTACAATTACATTTATGTTAGTTAAATTTATATTATTCCACAGGTATTTGATATTCTACTGGGTTTTTTAAAAAATTTATTCTTATCTTTATGCTTCAGTTTGAATAATTTCTATTGATTCACTTCCAGTTCACTAATCCTTTGTTCTGCTCTGTCCAGTCTGAGGTTAAGCTCATACAATAGTTTCTCCTTTTTTAAAAGATATAATATATTTTAATTATAGAATTGCTATCTGCTTCTTTTGCGCAGTTTTCATTTTTTGCCAAAATTCTCCATCTCTAGCCCCATTATGTCCCTCCTGTCCTCTCAATTTTTGAACATATTTATAAAAATTATAAATATATCTCTTTTTTCCTGAAAAATTCATTGTATGGGTCATCTGTGTGTCTGCATCTATCAACATATTTTTATTTCTCTTGACTATATGTCACATTTTCCTCTTCCTTTGCATGTCATAATCTTTTATTTATATTTCAGCCATAGTATCTAAAAGACCAGTAGAGACTAAAGAAGGTTATAATTTCCTCCAGAAGGGGGTCACCTTTTGTCTGACAAGCAGCAACAGTTAAGGGCTGAGCTCATCAATCTGATCAGCAGCTGAGCAGAATCGGTCGAGTTAGTTTCACTTCACCTCTGGATCAAATGTCTTCGGGGAGATCAGGCCCCTACTTCTGGCAGAATTTTGGAGTCCAAGCAACATGAGACTATGAGTTCTCTCTCTGCTTTCTAGACCTTATTCCAGGCTTTCTGATTACTCTACTTTTTCAATAAAATTCCCATGGGGGCTGAATTGGTGGATGGGGAAGGCTAACTTTGAGTCTGGGGCTCCTCCAGATTGGAATCCACCATGCCAGCCCAGGAACAGCCTTTAAGAGCTTGGCTGATGTCTCCTTGTTTGCACAAAGTCCCTCTGCCTGGAGCCGTTCTGTCCCAGACTCAGCAAGTCCCCTGGTGTTTGAGATGGTCTCTTGTCTGCTCACCCAAGAAGGCCCTTCTCCTCTCTGGATTCCATTTTACTTAGACTTTCTTTTTTTTGCATCCACAATCTTCAATGGCTTTCAAGAAACATAAGATTTTTTTTCTTAATTTACCTGATATTTTTGTTGCTATTAGAGTGACCATCTTACACAGACCTCTGTATTCTATAATCAGAACCCTCAAGTCTGATTCTGATGAGTTGGTTCCTTTGGCAACCCATTTTATTTAAAAATAACGTGATTGATGATTCACCAAGTTATAATGCTTGCACTTGAGTTAGTGCCCAAAGGCAACTAACTCAAGAAACCTTCAAGACTGTTATTCCCTGCCTCCTTGAAATGTCGAGATAGATGTGATACAGAGACCTGATTTATAGAATGGAAATAAGAGTCATTCATACTTATTAAGTGCCAGGATGTAGTAAGTCCCTAAGAGTTCTGCCTGGTCCTCTACATACATCACTTTATTTTTAAAAATGCAAAAATGTTTACTGGACGTTTACACTGGGGTGGAGAAAACCGGTAGAGCTGGAGGTGACATGAAAGTCCAGGGGTCAAGGTCCCAGCCAGGGAACATGAGTAAGGGATGAGAGATAGGTCTTTCTCGGGGAGGAGAGATGCTGAACACTTGGGAATGTATTTACTTGTTCCTGATTTAGTGTGTACCAGGAACCAGGAAACGAAGCACATAAGCTACACACTGTGACACTCGGCTCTGGTTCTCTGTTCAAAAAAAGGACCTTTAGGCACCACCACGGTGGGAATTACAAAATAGCACAATCTCACAAATGTGGAATGCTTAGTTGCCCTGAATTTCCCATTACTTTACGGATATTGCAGTTACTTTCTCTGTTCCATTCCCTGGGAAAGATTTTGTTTGTCATGGAAATAATGACACCACAAGGCAGTGCCCTAAGGTGAAGGGCTGGCTTCTATGCTTCTAATGCAGCTTGGGCACAACTGATGAAATTGTAGGTAAGCCACATTACACTCTGTGGGAAACGGTGCACTTTGAATGATGTTCCCTCTAAACTTACAGTGAGGCTTGCTGAAAAGAAAATGAGCAGTTGCTATTCTGTTCTTGTCACTTAGCCCTATTTCCTCTCTGTGCAGTTCCACTGGCCAGATATATTTTCTCTCTTGTCCCCTCCCTTCCCCCTTCCCTTCTTCTCTCTGACCCCCTCTCATCCCCTCCCCTTCAGTTTCTTTTGTTTTATTTCTTCTTTCTTTTATTCCCCTAAAATCATAAATCCTGTTGGTTTCACCAGTATTCCTCTATTCTGAACTTGGGATGATCAATGTTATCTCATCTTTATCCTCTATGCTTCCGTATAGTACACTTCCATTTTCCAGAGTCCTTTTAGCTGTGATGATGACGATGAGGGTGAAGGAGTTGGCAGCAATACTCGAAGGGTACTTGTTTTGTTGGTTGCTATTGTAAGGATTTTACACGTATTAACCCATTACAGCCTAAGAAAAAGCCTATTGAGATAGGTATCATTTTATCCCCATTTTATCCCCATTTTATCCCCATTTTATAGATGAGGAAGCTAAGGCACTGAGAGGTTAAGTAGCTTGCTCAAAGCCACTCAATTGACAAGTGGCAGAATCGCGTTCTTATAGGGTACATGCTTTTAACCACTTTGGTACCAGCATTATCCTGGAGACCTCATGAATGCAGGGTGGCTGCCTCAGTGGCAAGCCATCAGATTTTCTCCTGATCACATACAAACACAGGAAACAAAGTCAGCCAAGGTGTCTAGAAATTGTCCCATCTGGGTCCCCTTTTTATCAGGGAGGAAAATATTTCTCAGCATCCTTTCCTTTTCACAGCCTGGTCCCCATCATATAGACATGTACAACCACAGGGAAAGGCTGGAAACGTATCTGGCAAAAAGATGCCAAGCTTGTCATGATTGAATTAGCAAAAGCAGTCATGATTCATCTCTTAGGGCTGTGGACTTAGCAACGCAAAAAAAGAAAGAAAAAATCAGGGTTCTGTCAGTGCTATATTGTGTGCATGGTAATTTACTTTAAAATACTTCAGTCTAAGTGGTACGATGTGTATGTGTGCGAGTTAACACCCATCAACACTCTAGAAACAAGTGGCTAATTAGTATGTGAAGAGTCCTTGTCTGAATCAATACTTTTGGGTTAGTTAATTAGCATATGGAATGTTAGGCATGATTTTTTTATTGGTGAAATTAGTTGTGCCTAAGATCAGTTAGGAGTGGGGTAGCGGGGTCCACCGCCTGTGAATGAATAAGGTAGAAGACACTAGCACGTTCAGTCATCAATACTAGAGGTGGAAGTTCTGGGGTGCATTGGCCCCATGTCCTCCTGCTTCCTGAAGTGTCTATCCTGCTAGGTGGCCCCGAGATGAGACCTCTGATCTCACTTGAAGGGAATATGTTTCTCAGGGGGCTGCTTCTGCAAGGGGCTTGGCAGGGACCATGAAGTCAAGAGAGGGGAGGAATCCTTCTCAAGATACAAGTGGTTGTTCGCCCGATTGTTAGAAAACGTCTGCATGGCCGGTGGAATTCGGCCTGAGGCTTGCTTTTATTTTCAGACACCACCTTGGAGCAAGGTTGCCGAATGGGAATACATCTCCTCCTCCTGCCTCTGACCACCAGAGGCTGCGGCACATACTAAAAAGAATCTGAGCTTTGCTAACCAGCCAACTTAGCTTCAGTTTGGTCACTCCAGTTAGCCAGAGAGGAAAGGGGGTGTGGTTTCTGGGGGAGACCACGAGGCCAGTAATATCACACGACAAGATGTTAAACTGACATCACTTCAACGGGAGCACCACAATGCAATGGATGTGAAAATCCAAAATGAGGTGATAAACCGAAATATAATTAAAGGAAAAAAAACCTATTTCAGAACACGAAGCGTTAAGAATCGATTTTGAAAATGAATTTATGACACACTGTCTTTGGATTAATATGCTGCTATTCAGTGAGCCCCATCTTCCAAGGGTAGAACTGGGGGTGGTCTCTCCCTTACTTGGAGTGTAAAGAGCTGTATCAGAAGACCACGTGGCATGCTGATATATGTCCCTTAGAGATGGAGGTGGCCATGGCAGACCATTGGTCGATACACTCTGTCCAACTCTGAAGGATTTCCACTGTGGATGGGAGGCAGAGGAGATGGAGTTGCTGCCATGTTGGGGAGGAACTTCGTCTCCTCTGTTGGTGTGTGACAGGTGCCAACAGAGGGGACAAAGTGATCGCTGGGCTCCAGATG
Source organism: Mirza zaza (assembly GCA_008750895.1). Lineage (NCBI taxonomy): Eukaryota > Metazoa > Chordata > Mammalia > Primates > Cheirogaleidae > Mirza > Mirza zaza. Next base: position 1,577 of record VSMD01136556.1, on the reverse strand, counting down.
AGGAATGCATAGTAAGAACATCAGCATGGGGTAGTCTTACAAGGAATCCTGTGCAAGAGGACTTCTGCCAGAAGGCAGGTCACCCAAACAGGAAAGGACTGTACAATGTGGCTCTTTGGAACACAAACAGAGGCTGAGGAGAGAATCGGGGAACAGCCACACGAAGGGGAACTTTTGCCTGTGTCATGGGAATAGCAGACCAGAGGATGCAGCAGGACAGCCACTGAAGTCACCCCAAAGAGCTTAGAGAAGAAAGCACCAGCTTTCAACCCCCGCCAGGCCCAGCGCCCAGAGTCATCTCACAGCAGTGCCAGACAGGGAAGAGTTTTCCCTGTTCTTTTCACTTACCATCCCATCCTTTCTCGTTGCCGACTTGGGAGAGGCCAGAGCCACTACTAGCAAGCTGAGGAAAGAGGGGTAGAGCAAGAAACAAAAAGCTGACCTCAGGCTGTGCCCAGGAGGCAAAAGGTTGGCTTGTGGCTGGCTGTATCTGAAAGAAAGGAGAAAGGGGACACTTCAAGTCTCATTACAGACCAATTTTGATTATTATAAGGGACTACGCAGTATAAAGACCAAAATGAGACTGGGCTTGCTATTTCAGGTGTGGTAGGGCTTTCTGTTGCCCGAGAGTCACAGGCTCACAGGATTTTCCATGTGGGTCGGTGGACATGTTGAAAGGATAGAGGGAGACTCCCGAGATGGCATGAAGGGTGACCCTCCTCTCTCCCATCCCCAGAGTTTGCACCTCGTCTGCTCTCTGCTGCTCTTCATCTTGGCTTCTGCGTCAGTTCTCCATTGCTGCATAGCAAATTCCCACAAACTTGGTGACTTAAAAAAAGCACACGTTCGTTATCTCACGATGTCTGGGGCCAGGAGTCGAGGCGTGGCCTAGCTGGGCATCTCTGGTTCTAAGGACTTTCCCAGGGCTTTCGCCACTGTGTAGGCCAGGACTGTGATCTCATCTCAAGGCTCCACCAGGGGCGGACTGGCTTTAGGGCTTATGGGGTGGTTGGCAGAATTCAGTTCCTTGTAGCCTGTTGGACCAAGGGACTTGGCCTCTTGCTGCCCGACAGGCAGAAGCCGCCCTCAGTTTCCCCCTGTTTGTAGGCCAAAGGCTGCTCAGACTTCATTGCTGTGTGTGTCTTCCAAATAGGGCCGCACGCTTGATCAAAGCCTGCAAGAGTCCTTTTCATAAGACAGGTGTTACGATCTTATGCAATGTAATCACAGAAGTAAGTGACTCATATTGGAGGCATATTGCCACATCCCGTGGGTTTGAAGCAGCTCCCAGATCTTGCCCACACTCAGGGGGAAGAGATTACCCAGGGCATGGATATCAGGGGCTGGGAGGATTGGTGGCTATCATACAGCGGGTCTTCCACCGCTTCTCATCTCTAATCTGCCTGTACCTCTTGGTTGCAGGACACGGATGGGATGAATTGCTAAAACAGCTACAGAGTGAAATGTCAATTACACAAATCTACTGTTCTAGGGCTGAGATAAAGCAACTTGAATAGTACAACCGCAGTGGATTATTATGGTAGAAAGCATCTGCCCCTTTTTCCAGCCTACCCCTG
>VSMD01136546.1:0-22396 GCA_008750895.1 Mirza zaza | reverse complement strand
GAGCTTGCATAGACCCACCTACAATTTTGCTCATGCCCCATAAGTAGAAGATAATAGGATCTCTATGGAGCTAATGATGGCCCATGCTGAGGGACTTGTTGGGTTTGTTCTGGGTCAGCAGCCATGTGCTCAGAGTCCCTAAGCCTAGACATTGACGTGGCTTGTCATTGTCGAGACTCCAGGGGTGTTGCATTTAGTCCGCCCTTTTGCTGAGTGACTCATGGTTTGAAAATGGAAACTCTCAGACGCAGACTTGAGGCTGGGCCAAAGGTGTTCGTAGGGTAAACAAAATACCTACAGGAAATTAAACTCACTTTTCCTCCCCAACATTGGAGGACGTGGTAAAAAGGTATCAAAAGGGTAGCAGAGGTTCCCAAGACAGTGACCCCGGAGGATGGGAAGAGGAAGAAGGAAATAGTCTCGCACAGAGACCTGAGGTCAGAGATAGGTTTTGCAGGGAGAGAAGAACAGCAGTGAGGAGAACGGAATAGCAGCAATGGAACAGGACGGCTCCTGTTTGCTAAGTCCCGACTGTAGGAAGGTATCGTGCTAGCGAACTATCGGTATTTTCTTATTGAATTCTCGCATTATCCACTCTACAGATTAAAAAAAAAAAAATGGGATTTCTGACAGGTCCTCAGTCTTATGAACCCTATGATTGTTGGACCCAGAGAACCAAAAAGCAATAGATGTGAGTATGGAGTATGCCAATCCTGGTGAGATTTTCAGGCAGACCTTGAGAAGTCACGAGGGACTTCAGTAGTCCTCTACAACAAGCTTTTCTCAACCTCAGCATGGCTGACTTTTGGAGCCAATAAGTCCTCGTTAGGTGGCTGTCCCAAACACTGGGGATTTCGGCAGCATCTGTAACCTCTGCATCTAGCTGTGACAACAAAAATGTCTCCAGATACTGTCAAACATCCCCAACGGGCAAAACCAATCCTGCTTTCAAAACTTGCCGTAGAGCAGGCGTCCTCAAACTGTAGCCCACGGGCCACATGCGGCCCACCGAGGACATTTATCGGCCGGCTGGTGTGTTTGCCCGCCGCTGCCTGTCCTGCTTAGCAGCCGAATTGTCCCAGGCCCCACAGTGTGCATGTGTGGAATGTGCGCCGTGCTCTCCAACAGCCCTCAAGCGGTCTGAGGGACAGGGAACTGGCCCCCTGTTTAAAAAAGTTTGAGGACCCTTGCTCTAAAAGAAGAGAAAAGACTGAGCTTAGTACTTAGAAGAAGGTTGGGGGTTTCTGGGAAATTAAGGTTTCACGAAACACAAGAAATCACTGATTTGCCGTCAGCTGGGGAAGTTGTGTGAAGGAGACAGGCTGGGATATTTGGAGCAGAGAAATCTCCAAGAAAAGAGTCTGGGTGTTGCATGCTCTGAAAAGGAATCTGGGGGCTTAGCACAATCCTGGGGACAGAAATTTGCAAAGCCTCTGTCTGGGCTCTGGTGAAAGTGGTCCAAGTGAATGGAGAAAAGGGGACAGGAACCAATTCTAGGAGACTGTACTGTCTCTATCCCAGTAACTTCAATATGCTGCAGCTTCTGGTCATTGAGCCTCATTCACACACCAGAGATGTCCCTGTGACTCAGGTTGGCTGGGTCAAGAGGATGGAGGTTGAGGCCAACAGTTGAGGTGTGCAGTAAGGCACAAGGAGAATGCTGAGCCAGAGCCTGCAAGAGACAACAGTGGTCTCTGAGACTTAGGGTGAAGGATCTAACAGGCCCACTGCGAGCAACTGATAGTGTCTGACTTACGTGCTATACTGAGAAGACTTTCTCTCCACTCTGTAGGGGGAAAAGTGCTGATGTCGACTAGTGATGTCTACTATGGGTAAGGGAAGGGGAAGTGGAAGCACATGTGCACATTATCTACCAGCCTGCATTTAAAGTTCCTTGGGCTACGTGCCATCACGATTTTGAGGGAATGAAGGCATGAATGGCGGATGCATTTAATTTGGTCAAAGCACCATCTAGGATATACACTTAGCTGTATATTTGCTGCATACATACAATTTCAATAACTTATTTTCAGAATTGATGTGTACTGCATGGAATTCATATACTGTGGTATGAGACAAAAATAAAATACTCAAACAGATCAACAGGTAATTATAAATCTTGACAAGTACTCCGAAGGGGGAAAAAAACCAGGACACTGTAAGAGTGTAGGTGGCAGGGGGGAGGGGAAGGGGAGGTTCTATTTAGTCCAGGATTTGAAGAAGGGGGAGTAGGAGAGGGGAGACCAGCAGCGGTCTCAATGACATATGTTCCAGAAACAGAAGGGAGGCCAGGGCAAGGGGGGAGGTGGGTCAGCATGGTCCTGGGTGAGCTTGCAGAAGTATCTGCAACAAGATGCCATCACATGAGGCTTTCAGTTAAGAGGCAGTGGGGAAGAGACAGTAAGTCTGCTGAGGGCAGGGACTATGCATGCTCTGCCAATTCCTCCATCCCCCAGATCTCATAGTTGCTGGGACATGCTACACACACCATGCACGTGTGACAAGTGAAAACAAATTAATGGGAAGGACAAGGGTGCTTAGATGTATTGAATGTCTGCTATGCTGGGGACTTTGGAGAAAAAAAAAATCTGATCTAACCATCTACTTGCCCTGTAAGAAAATGTTATGGTCATTAAACAAGAGAAGCAGAGGACCCAGAGAGGCTAACGGAATGTTCCAGAAACTGGTAAACATTAAGTGACAAAGCAATTCAAATGGGGGTCTGCCCACTTTTCCACCTGCCAAATGATTATTGTTTGCAATGGGAAGATCAGAGTTGGAATCACGACTCTGCCGCTCAGAAGAGGACCTGACCACTGGCAAACCGCTGACTTCCTTGGCACTTGAGTTTCCTCCCCTGTGAAACTGGCATCATCCCTTCCTGCCCTCCTCAGTGGATTAGCTTGAATAACAAATCGGAGCATTCCTAAGAACACCCCCTGACCCTAATGGTAATCCCTGAAATTTGTCTGGGCTTTGTAGTTTGCCGTGATCTCATCTAGATCAGTTCTATCGGTGTGCCGGGAGGTAAACAAAATCTGAAAAGCTTTTCCATCTCTTGGGAAATAGTTCTACTTTTATCTAATTTCGGAAAGCCTATGATGACACATATGATCATGATTCACTTGGCAAGGTCTACCGTCTTCAGAGAAGCCTCCAATTCAGATGCAAATCCCGGCTGCAGACATCATTTCAGACCAAGTTTGGGGTCTCTGGCATATCTGGGGTGACAACTGAATGTACTCCCTTCCACAATGCACAGATGAAACTTGGGGCCGTCTCTGTGGTTGGAGCCCAAGTCAAATCTCAGCCTGAGATTTGCAAGCAAGTGCAGAGTGAGGAAGGGCGAGGAAGCTCGATACACATAAACCGCTTGCAGTTTTGCCAGCTGCAGGCAGTGACTCACCCCTGCTCAGCCACCCAAACATCTGTGGGAACCTGGTCTAGCAAATGCATGTGGTTTACCTGGCTGCATAAACAAGGGAAAAAAGAGAGATGTCCCAAGCCAACGCATCTGAGACTAGTCACGTCTCAGAAGAATGTGACTTCAACACATTTTCTCAGTGGGAATCATTTTTTCAGAGCTTCAGATGTGAGCTTCATATCTTAATATAGCTAAAGAGAAAAGGAGAGGAGTTAAACCACCTTTCAACAATCTAGTCAAGATACTCAGGATAGATTCAGGAGTTGAAATATGACCTTCCTAGCCAAGGGGAGAATTGGGACCCATTGCTTTCACCATGAATTGGGACCCATTGCTTTCATCGTATCACCATGGAGCTGGTTATGAAAACTTTCCCTGTCCCAGCTCCTGAGTCTCTGATGTAGTAAGTAGATCAGCATCAGGTACTTGCAAAATCCCACCTGGAGAAACACTCCTTGAAAACATTTCCTAATCATCACCTGCTTACAAAGTTTTATTCTGACTCGGAATAGAGGTTCACTATTTCGGCCCACTTTGCGAGACTCTGACTTAGAGGGGCTAGCAGAAAAAGACAAGGGACCCCACAAGAGACTCAAAGAAGAGGAGTACTGTACATTACCAAGGAAGCAAAAGCAATTTGCTGTTCTCCCTTTTCTCCATGTCAGCTTCCTCAATCCTTATCTTGTTTCCCCTTTGGTGTTTATAAATAATTTTCTTTTTTCATTCTGCAGCACAAGCAACTATGTGGCACTTCTTATTCCTATGCTTTAAATCCTAGGCAGTTGGAAATGGCTACTACCTCGAAAAGGAATCATCTCTCTTTGCTGCTTACTTCACTAAGGCACGTATTTCCTGATCTATCCAATGCGGCCATGGGGAAAGGGACTGTGTATACCAGGTGGCCTCTCAGAGTTCAGGGATGCCTCCTTTGCAAGGCATTCATTGACACAAGACGTCCTTCAAAGAGATTCTTTGAAACATAAGCATCTCCTTGTGAGGAGAGACTAGGTTGTGTAACAGTGACAAATGTACCCTGAAATTTCAGTGGCTTTACATCACAAAGGTTCCCAGTCTGTCAATGGACAGCTCTGCTCCATATTGTCACTCAGGGCTCCAGGCTAACAGAGACTCTGCCATCCTGTAGCTGAACCATCCTGGCCTCCAAGGTCATGTCGGCAAGGGAAGAGGGCAATGACAGTTGTGATACATACTGGCTTTTACTCGCCTTCTTCCAGAAGTGACACATTTCTTTTACCCATGTTTAGAAGATTCCCTTGTAGTCCCTTGGGCTTAAGTCAGAACCATATGACGATTCTTTCTGCCAGTGAGTTGTGGGCAGTACTAATCTCTCCCAAGAAGCCAGCATTGAGCAACTGGCCCACCTAATACACCAGAAAAATGTACCACTGACTAAGATGTAACATCAGTATTAATATGTCCAGCTAGTTGAGATCAACCTAAGGGCTTCAATGGAAATGCCTGTACCTTTTTACTGTTAAGACTGAGATTTGATAATGATCTTTGATGGACGGTCATTGTCACGAAAGGTTCCTGAACCTCCATTGGATGCAAACATGTATTTAGGAGCTTTGTTATAAGAAAGAAATTAAACATATGGCAACACTTAAATGATACAATACCTGTGGCAGTACAATGCGGCTCTATTAGTTGCCAAAGCCTGGACGCTAATTGTTTGGTGCAACATCTGCCACGTGTGGCTGAAGACCTGTCAGCCCTGATCCAGGCAGATCATTTCTTTCATCATCAGGTTTTTGAGTCATATAAGGATTTCTTGCTAGTGCTCACGTTGATCTACTTTCGAATGTCTACAGCCTGGTGTGACAGAGGCAATACTCCAATTGCAGAGAATGGTCACCTTTGTCCCAGATGCTGTGTAGTCTTTGAGAACATCTTTCTCCACCTTTTTATTCATTGTTTTCCTGATCTAGCATTTTTGCCCCAAGGTGTTCCTGCATGCATCCATGCAATGACATAAAGAACCAAGATGTAGCTTTTCTTCTACTCATCCCCTAAGGGTTTGGGGATTCTTTCTTCAAAATGCCCACCACAACTGCAGTAAGAGACTTTCTTTACTTTGGTAACTATTTTACAGGTCAAGTTCTGCATAGAATGGGCTCCCAGAGTCTTTCTCTCTTTCTCTCCTGCTCCTTGCTCCACCTGCAGGAGCTGGTGCTGAAACCCAGGTTTGCAGCAGACACGCTGGCACCGGGTGTGAACCGGGCAGCCACAGGAAAATCAGGATAGCAGCTTCTGTGGTTTCCCATGCTCTGCCTGCCAGTGTTATAACCTGCCTCCACCTTGGGGCTGGGCTCCCTGCTGCCATGCTTGGCCCTGGTACAAGTGTGGGGACCCAGGCGAGTGGAGCTGAATGAGAGAGGGCAGGCTTCCTGGTGCAGCAGAAAGAATACTGAGTCCCAGATTCAAACGCAGGCCAGGCATTTACGGGCTTAATGGCATACAATAAGCGAGGCTCACTCTCTGCATGTGCAAACCGGAGACTTTGTTGTGAGAATTAAATGAGATACTATGTGAAATTTCCGGGCCACTGTTAGGCTTATACAAGGACCTCAAGAAAGTACGTTTAATAAAAGCAGACTAATTGATTGATCTAATTGGCTGAAAATGTTCAGGTTCCATAACAAGCTTAGAGAAAACAAAAAAGCAGTCTCTTGAGTACATAAAGAACCAACAAGGGCAGGAAGACAATGAAAGCAGGGACTTAACTAAAGAAAAAATGAATAAGAGACGTGATGGCCCATATTTCACTTTTCAGATAGGCATCCCCCGCCTTCCAAAGCAGCCTTAGAAGCCTTTTTGTTTGCTTTTCTAATGGATCAACTCGAAAGCATGTGCCCTGGGAAATCGTGATGTCCCTAATCATTTTAGCAATAATCCCAGTAACATTGGCCATTACTGGAAGTGGCCAACCATTTGGTTGGAGTAGCCTCAAGCAAGATTATTAACAGGAAACGTGAAGATGATTATTTTAGCAAATTGCCACTGATGGGTAAATTGAGAACACAAAGGCCTCATGCCTGGCCAGAGTCTCTGGGAAATCACTTTATGGCGTTAATAAATGCCTACTGCTCGAGATATAAAAGTCGTTTGTTTTCTCTCTGTTGGGGCAGGGAGGAGTAAAGTCTCAGGCAGGGACGGGTAAAGATTTGTGGGTGGGGTGAGGTGAAGGGAGCTGGGGAGAGTCACCAACTCCACCCTCTGGCTTTGGGAGCCATTTGTCCTATTTGCTGAGCCAAAGGGAAGTCCACTGGATTATAAGGCCCAGTGTAGACATAAAATGGTAGACACCGTCAGCAAAAACCTTGCATCATAAATTAGATTTTTTGGCTTTGTTTGCAAGAGATAGGCTCAGCCCAAGCTTAGTTGAAACAAAAATGGAATATTGGGCTTATTACAATGGCAAGTCCGGGGATAGGACTGGCTTCAAGCCTGGCTTGATCAAGGAGATTGCTTTGGCTCCCAGACTCAATTTTTGCCTCATTCATTTCCTTAATTTTTCCTTCATCTGTGTTGGTCCCAGAATGGGGCAAGGTGAGGCAGCTCTACATTCGCTCCAGGTTCATATCTGTTAGGCGACGCAGCAAAGGCCCTTCTGTCTATAATTTGGGTCCTGATCTCATCAGGAAACCACAACAACTCAGGAATGCAATGAGCTAATTCTCCAGGCCCACAGTACAAAAAAATTCCTAGAACTAACATGTGCATTGAGAGCAGGTGAGAAATCGGCTCCTTTTCAAAGAAATTGAGGTGTGTTAATGCAAGAAAGGGCTAGAAGCAGATACTGCACCCCCAATACAAACACACACAAGAAATGTCCACCAGTGTGAGAATTAACTTTCCTTGACTAGAAATAGACGCTACAGGACAAGAGGCCAACATCTTGAGATCACAGACCAACAGATGGCATGCTGGCCAGGAAGAGATCTTCAGCAAATGCAAGGCAATTGCTCTTCCTGTGCTTGTCACTATAAAGAGACTAGAAAGGGGAAAGGTACTTGTCCAAGAGGGATTTTTATCAGCTCCGCAGCTCAGGATATCTGAGTTGATACACAACTCTATATTCTCCCCACCTTGTCACTACTCACTCTGGCTTTTACACAGGAAAGCTTGTACCTGTGTGGCCTTTGTCCTCCTCACAGTCTTTGAGAAAGAGCTGGGACATGAACAGTCACCGAACCACAAGCCAGGGCCAGCAAGATGAATTCCCCCACGCTGCTATGCTCTCATCCGTCTAGATCGGGGCTCGGACGTCATCCTCCAAGAAGCTTCTGGGTGGGCCTCCCCCCGCCAATCAATCGTAGAAGGCCTCACAAACAGAACCCATCTGTCATTTGTCCTCTAGTGAATTCCACCAGCCCACTGCTCTCCTGCCCCAGCGACATTCCTCATGAGCTGCCGCCACAGCGTGCTGTCAAATGTATCTATGTTCAAATATGAGATGCAGAACCTGAGACAAGGATTCCAGTGAACACAGTTCATTTGGGGGTGGGGGGGCGAAGTGACTTCATGATAAATGGGTGGCAGAGTGGAGGGGCAAGACAAGAAATGAAAGGGAGTAAATATAATAATCAGTTTCCAACGAGTGCCCATTGTAGGTAACTAGACCCGACTGCCCAGGGAGACCCTGGGTGCCCATGTAGAAGAGGCACCTCGTGGTCCTCCTGTACCAGGGGCAGGGTGGCTTCCCTCCAGGTGTTGGTTGCAGGTGACCCCTGGAAATAGGCAGACCGCGTTCTGTTGTCCAGAAAATGTCAGGCAAAGAAATAGAGGTCCTGGCAGCTTGAAGGTTAGGCCGGTGTGCACGCCAGTAAATAGAGAGTCCGGGGAGGGCCTGGGGACATCTTGCTGGGTGTATGAAGCTGGCAGTATCACCTATTTTTTTTCAAGCTTCCTTATTCTCATTCCTCAGACAAGAAACAGGGATCTGTGTCACTCAGGTGGATCATGGCTGCTGTGCCTCCAGCACTCGGGGGAACCCCTGCATCCTTCTAACGTTTCCCTCTGGTCTTGTGCTTTGGAAATCTTAGAGGAGAAAACTGGATTTCATAGAACTTCCAGCAGGAGGGCAGAACGGTCTCCAAGCCAGGATGGAATGCGTGTTTATGGTGACACCACCAACAGTCAGTGGATTTCTCACTTCAAACACAAAAACAAATGGATGAGGCTCTCTAGGCCACAGTCTGCGTAAGGTGCTTCATTTATTTAATTGGATTTAATCTTCATTCTGATTAGTGAATACTGGAAGGGAACAATGAAGCGAAGTGGCAAGGCCGTTAATCAAACTGAAAGAAGAACAGAGCTCAGGGCGTGGATTTGCACGTCTCCTTAGGTTTGCACGAGATTCTCTCTCCCTGCCTAGAGTCCCTTTTTTCTACGTTGCTAGATGTCACACTGTAACTCATCCTTCAAGGCTCAACTTCTCTTCGTGGAGCCACCTTCCCAGTCTCCTGGGCTTCCAGGACCACAGTGTAGGCTCTGCATGTCACTGTGAAAGAGAAATCAACAGTGATGGCACAGTGGTGGGGTACACCTTGTCTCCTTTTCACCCCTGCCTTTTGGAGAAACGGGGGTTCCCAGGGTGACACTGGTGAGCAAATAGCTAACACTGACCAACGGGCACCAAGAGTACTACTCTGGGAGCTGGGGAGGGGACTGAGATCTCTGAGTTAGCATCATAAGGGACAATTTAGGAAGAAGATGAAGTTTGGGTGAGGCACGTGAGAGGTACCCAGGATTTAGGCCAGCTGCTGAGAGCCAGATGCAAGTAATGAGAGGTAAGTTTAGAGAGCAAGTTCAAAGTGGTTGGGAGGTGAGTGGGATCAGTAGGGCACAGCCAGTCAGTCCATGGAAGAACATGCACGTTTTTCCCCCATAGGTGATGCAGGGCTGCCAAAGTTACTGACCAGAAAAAATGGTATTTTAAGGATTTTAGGGAGATTAATTAACCTGGCCAAGGTGTCCCCGTGTGACTGCATTAGGAGCGATGAGTTGGGGAGCTGTTGACAGGGAAGGGTGTTCTGGTGTCATAGAAAGCACATTGACGAGTTTGAGTCATCAGCATTCCGACTAGCCTGCAGTTAGGGGTAAGCGATCGGCCAGGCACGATTCCTTGTTCTCTTCATGGAGTAACTCATTTCATCCGTACAACAGCCCTGTGAGATCCAGACTGCTCTCACCTCAGGGTTTTTCTTGTTGTTGTTTTAATTTATTCGGATGGGAAAAGTGAGGCGCTGAGAGATGAAGTCCCTTGGTCAAGGTCACTTGGTTTCTGCGTGGCCAGGATTCCACGGCAGGCAGTCTTGCCCCAGAGCTTGTACCGTTCTCCACGACACTAAGCCAGAAAGGCCACAGACTGAAGCCCAGCACTTCAGTACGTTGCTGTTAGTCTGGCAGACTGGCTTCTGAGCCTCAGCATGTTTAGCTGTCCGGTGAGGACAAGGGAACCCACCTGGTGCCTGTGGTTCCTGAATGACATACACACTGAGCCAAGGGGTGAAGCATCTTGGGGACTCTAACCAATGTTAATTTCCCTTCTGTTTCATGTGGTCACATCCCCTTTTAATTGAAATACATCACTGAGAGAGCAGATGCCCTCATGTACCCAGGTGAAGAGGGTGGGAAGGAGGATGTCACCCGGGACAGAACAGCATTCCTGTGTGTCTGCGTTCGCCCTGCGACCCACCCTCCAAGCTCCCCTTCTTCCAAGACAGGGCTGATGTCTCCGTTACCCCGGTTCATTTAAGGTCTCCAGCCCATGGAAGAAACACAGGAATCTGTGGCAGTGAACTCAGCAACATTTGTTCTCCAGCCCAAGAATAAACAGAGAAAACAAGCTCTCTGCGTCTTCAGAAGTGCATTTACTGTACTCGAAACAGATGAATCCTCTCTGTTTGCATTAATCACATGACTATTTGGTCCAATTATTCTTACCACTTCAGCAATCATGGTGTGCTTGTTCGAGAAGAAAGAAATAACAACAGCTTATCTTGTTGAGAGCAAAGAACAAACAGTGAAAAATCAGGGTCCGCTCCTAAATGCTACACTTGCTGCCATTGTGCTGGAGAGATGCTTCATGTTCTCATAGCAACTCGGGGGGGAAAAGAAAAAGGAGAAAGAGAGAGAGGAGGGAGGGTTCTGAAAGGGATTCAGTTGCAATGGTTAAAAACCTTTTCAAAATCAGTCCAAATGGAGAGAACACTCTATTTTTATCACCCAACCCAACTCTGCCTGCCCCGCCCCAACTTTATCTTGTCACATTGACTGATTTGCACAGGCTTAAATAATTCTTTGAAATAACACGTTTCATTAGAATAGGGTAGCGGACAAAGAACAAAATGCTGTTTAATCCCCTCTCGACAGAACACTTAAGGACTGCTAATGTTTTCAGGGAACACGTGGAGGTTGGTGCCAAAAAACCCCTTGCAAAGGAAGAGAAAGGCAGCCCCGGAGAGACAGTGGTGTGGAACTTCTCCCCGTGCCATCGGGCCTGGCAATCGGAGGTGCCCGTGCCGTGGGACAGTGTCCCTCCCAGCTCTCTGCGTGTTCCCCAGATGGCCTTGCCCACAATTGGATCTAGCAACCAATAAGAACCCAAGAGAAATTACTTTTTTTTTTTATAGACTCAGTCTTAAACCAACATGCAGTCCATTTCCTGACCTGTTACTAGAATCTCTGGCTCTTGACTTCGTGCATCACCTCTTGGTGAACCCCTAGATAGGACAATGGGTATTCGTTTTGGTACCAAGCCTTGGTCTTTCTCCTCAGATGTGTCTGTTCTTGGCACCTTTTGAGTAGCATAAAGCTCTATCCAGCCAAGCCCAGTTGCTGGCAGTGTACCTTGGTGGCAGTCTTGGTAGCAGGTTGACCATGGTACAGGAAACTAAGCTGAGGGCTTTAGTTCCAATGAACCATCATCATCAGACGTGGACCACAGCTAGAGAACAATACCATCAAGCCATACATATTGAGATGGGGGGGGGGTATCTTGTTCTCCCCTGATGTATCTATCCTCATGAGTTCTGGAATGGCCTAGTTGATGTTTTGTCTGTTGGCAATAACGAAATGAGAAATTTGGGCACCCATTGCATTTAAACCGAAAAGGAATGAGAAGGAACCAGAAGACAGTGAGTAAGCTGTGTGAGCCAAAAGTAGAAGAATCATTGAGCCATCTTTAAGGAGAATTATGTTACCATTAGTGAATGAAACTCTCTTGCAAGTTCAGGGTTTACCAGAGAGCTGTTTTTATGGTGACATAGTAGTTTACAGATGCAAGGAGTCTCTGTTGATGCAAAGATTTGGTTCAACAAAGTAACAAGCACTGATTGATGTATGTAAAACTATTAAGGTGGAAGCATGATGATTAAGGCAGTCTTCCCACCCTTGATGTACAGTTTAAAAGAGGAGACAAAGATAAATCCAAAATCATAACAAAATCAGCAATAGACATAAATACGGAGTACAAATGTAATACAGCAAGTAAATATTACAGTATTGGGCAAGAAAGGGCATCCTGGCAAGATATCCCAGCAGAGATGATGTCTAAGAAAGGTTTTGGAGTATAAATACGAGTTTAACATACCTACAGAGGGAGTTGGAAGTATGCTCCACATAGAAGAGACAAAATCTACAAACGTCAGAACATGAAACACGTACAAGAAGGCAGGCTTGGCTGTTAAGATCAGCATTGCTAAATTTATATAACTGAGAAAAGAAATGAGAAAAAGTTGGAAATACAAAGTGATTCTGGAAGATTTTTTTTTATCTTGGTTTATCTCTTAGAAGATCAGAAACAACTGAAATTTATTAAGGCATACAACACGGTGACTTCCGTAACTTAACAGTATAGAAATAATGGAGCCTTTAAAGAATTAAATCAATAAGTTATCAAGTTACTATTATGGTTCCAAGATTTGGCTGAACATTTTGGGACATACAAATAAAGCACAAAAAATGAAATCCACTTTTGAAGGAAAAATAAAATTATAAACATCAACAGCAACAACAATGACTTAAGGGGTTGCTAAGTGCCAGGTACTGTTGTTAGGCAGTCTACAGGAATTAACTCACTGTAGCTTCACTGGCCTTACCACATGGCATTACCATTATTCCCACTTGACAGGTAGGAAACTGAGGCACAGTGAGGGTTACAGAAGTTTCCTGATGTATTACTTGTAGTAAGAAACGGGAAAAAATGTAGAACTGATTCTTCTTGTAAACATGGATGAATTCAAAATACATATTGATTCCACGTGTACCCTGACACCCCCGAGAAAGGGGGAGAAAATTCCTTTATCTCATTCTATTTCTGCCCTTAGACTTCTCTTCCTAAAATTGTGTGTTGTCTTTCTGGTGGTTGGAGTGCCCATACAGAGCTTCCCACTGAGTCACATACCAGTGCCCCTCAGAATGGTCTCTCCAGGCACATTTTACACCCTGTACCTCATTTGAAACAAAGGTTCTACCTGCCGCGACGTCTGCCCACACCTCTCCTCGCCATTCCATTCCCACCATCTTCATCTTCTTTCAGGTCCTTGTGGCAAAGCACGGAGAAGTCACCTGCGTTCTCTCTCCTTCCCTGGCAAGAGCTGCTCTCATGCCTGTGACTATCCCTTATATTCTTCCCTAATATTAAAATTATAAAAGAGACTCATGGGAAAAAATTATAAAAAACGAAAAAATAAGTATCACCTATCTTAATCGTCACTTTCACATACTCTCAACAGGTAACTGTTATTTCTCATTCATAACATTGATCACAGAATAAAACATATATGCCTGATAAAAATTAGAAAATCTACTTGGTTCTCCTTTCTCTCTATGTATGTGTTCTATATATGAATATATAATATGCACACATACACATACAGTATACATATTATAAAAAGAGAACCTAGTCGTGTATAAGTGGTGTTGTATCTTTAACTGATACTGTTACTTGTCTACTAAGGAGCCATTTATTTTCTACTGGGGATACGACTTCTGATTGCTTCTTTAAGCACCAATGTGCCTAATTCCAGGAGATGAATCGTGATTTATGCAAGCCAGGAATATAAACCTATTGCCCTTTGTCAAGAGCTAGCTCATTCTTGCAGTCCAGGGTAGCCAAGGATTCTAATTCTTGTCAGTGCCGTGGAATTTGGGTAAAGTATTTGTCTTCCTGATACAAACAAGCTTTTTTTAACCCCCTTTTGTGCCTTTGAATGCAGAGTAACGAGGTGATGCCCAGAACTACGGTAGCCACCTTGTGACCATGAGGTGCAAATACTTGAGCAGGAAAAGCCAACAGCATGTGGATGGCAGAGCCAGAGACTGAATAAAAGCCTCCAGCTATTGAAGACATCCTTTAAAAGAAATTAAACAGACCTACCATGTGATCCAGCAATCCTAATACTGGGTATATATCGAAAGAAAATGAAATTAGTATGAGATATCTGCACTCCCATGTTCATTGCAGCATTACTCACAATAGCCAAGATATGGAATCGGGTGTTCGTCAATGCATGAATAGACTGGAAAACGTGTGGTATATACATGCAATGGAAAAATACTCAGCCTTAGGAAGGAAAGAAATCCTGTCACTTTCAACAACTTGGATGAACCTGAAGAATATTCTATGAAATGAAATAAGGCAGGCACGGCAAGATGAATATTGCACGATGTCACTTACAAAGGTTGAACTCACAGGAGCACAGACTATAATGGGAGTCACCAGGGTCTGGTGCTGGCAGGGTGAGGAAACTGGGAAAACGAAGTGGCTGTCGGAGCTTAATACACAGCATGGTAACTATAGTTGCAGAAGTTCTTGGATTTAGTCCGGGGAGACAGAACACTTGCACAATGAGTTGGGCAAAGAGAATTTATTACTCATAGATAGGCAGGGAAGATAAACAGAAGCCTCACATGCATGGCGACCCAGTCCCCCTAAAGCTCAGGAAAGCTGCCCAGGGTGAATGGATGCTAGTCTTTATGTGCCCCACTTCGCATTGCAGCTGATGAGGGACCCCCAAAAGATTTCACCCCAAGTTTTACACTCCCAGCATCACAGGGCTCGCTGTGTTCAGGCACTGCAGAATAGACTGGTCTCAGAGGAAGGCAGGCAGGTCAGATGATTCTGGATACTATAGTTGCTTTGTGAATTACAAGTTGGGGGGGAGAGATGGGTTGGCCAAAGCTGTTCAGGGACCTGCCCTCTTACAATAGTCCATAATCCTGTATTATATACCTGGAACTTGCTAAGAAATAGATGTTAAATGTTCTCACCAGGCGCACACACAAAAGCAAGGGGTGAGGTGATATATTAATTAGCTTGACGTTGATCCTAGCAATCATTTGTGATACATACATGTATCTGAACATCACACTGTACTCTTAAGTATGCTTTTTGTGAGCTGTATCTCAGTGAAGCTGGGGTTGGGGAATGAGGCTGTATATAGCATCTTTTCTCAAAGCGCAGCCCATATGCATCAGATTCGAGGGGTTACTCCAGGTCTGTCCAAACAGGACCCCAGATTTTCATGGCTTTTCAAGAACTTTGAATGTTTCCCATGTAAATCCAAGTTTTAGAAGGTACTGGCTTTCGATGGTCTGGGGTATTACTATTTCTGGAATGTCACAGGACATCCAAGGGTTTTTAAGAAAAATGAGGCAAGCCCATGGGGCATTCCCTAGAAGCTTCTGAATGTGAGATTGCAGTGGGAAAGAGCTCCAAGTGTGCAGCCCCAGTTTCTTCCTCTGCGAAATGAAATGAAAATGTCACTCCCAGAGGGTGATTGTAGGGACCGTGCAGGTGCATCCCAGGCATGTCCCCCAGATCCAGGAACTCAGCTGACCTCAATGTCACTCGCCCAATTAGAATCGTTTGCGAACAGTACCAAGAGGACGGACAACCCCACAAGGAAGCTGCCGAGAGCAGAGCCTGGCTGCACATCGGGACAATGGAGACGACACTTCTTGCAAAAAGGAGAGGCAGCTACTGATTGGTAGCAGACTCCGTTCCTCCAAGTGGCTTGGCATCCCGGAACGAAAGCCCTCTGGTCTGTTTCCATTCAAACCTCAGCAAGACAGGAGGTTGCTTTTTCAGCTCTCCCATCTGTCCCTTCACTATCACCTGCAGATTTAGTTTTTCTATAGCGCAAGGGTGGTTCACCTCCAGCACTCCCATGTCTAGAATAATGCCTAGCACATAATATGTGCTCGGCCCTATATGGGTGGAAGGAATAAATGAGCAAATGGTTGGTATATTCAGGGAATCGCCCCCCCTGTTCTGGTTCCCCCAACTCAGAGTGAAAGTCGCTGACCAGGAAGAGCTGCTGAATGAGCCACACCTGATGTCTGCCGTGTTTGGAAAGGGAACCGGTGGTGAAGGAGTTGCTTTCGCTCAGTGTTCGTAAACCCGGAATGCACGTATTTAAAGGAAAAAAAAAAGGAACATGAACAGACACTGCGGAATGTTTAAGTCCAAACACAGTGGATGCTCACACTCTTACGGAGAATAAATAGCAGGATCTGCAGGGCAGGATCACCAAACGGCTGTTGCTTGCTATACACTGCAAGGGCTTAGGGAGGAGATCTCGATTTTTCAAGGGGAAAAAAATTGGAGGGAGGGGGAGGGACAGTGTGAAAGACAGACACACGTGGAGAGAGAGAAGAAAATAGTTTTTAAAAAGATAAAGACAACCAGGGAGGAGAAAAGAGAAATTAGAAAGCAAAAAGATAGAAAGGGAGAGGAGGAAGAAAAGACAGAAAAAGAACCCAGGCTGCTGTAAGGACGTGAGCCAACAGGGAAAAAGCAGCCTCAGGGATCATAGACCCCACATGGTCTCCATAGTCTTTTCTTTCCCTCCCCTCCGCCCCCAGCCCTTTGTCCTAGCTGGCCTCTCTCTCTGTCGCAGAGCCGGGAGGGACCCAGACCGCAGGCTCAGGAAGAGGCTTTTCATCCTTCTCCTGCTTGGCCGGGAGCCTCGGCTGCACACCCCATGGATGGGGGCCGGACACCCCCTCACCAATGACTCGTCCGGGCGAGCCTGGGCCCGCCGGGTGGCTCACAGCTTCCTCGCCTGCATGGCTTGGTGTCAAACAAGCCGAGCCCGGGATTTCGTGCAGAGCGTGCTGTTTTACAGCCCCAGCACACACGCGGGGGCTCTCCATCCAGGCGCCGTCTTCCTGACAACAGCCACATCCCCCCACCTCCAGCAGGACCCCCCCCCCCAGGGCCAGCGTGCACGCTAGCATTTGGCGGGGCAGGGCGGAAGATGCGAGAAGGCCGTGGGAATTGCTGGCTGAAACGTAAAAATCTTCACCGGCCTGCTAGACTGTCGTGGGTAAGGCTTCCGGGCTCTAGGAATGCCTGCGTTGAAATGTTCACGCTGACGTTGCCCAGCCCCGCACAATCTGGCACCAGTTACTGGCCTGCCCGTGCCTCAGTTTCCCCATTAGACAAACAGGGATATACTTACAGTACTAAATTTATTGGGGTTCTTTCGATTAAATAATTTATTTCGATTAAATTACTGGGATTCTTTCGATTAAATAAAATCAGTAATTTAACAAACAGGTATTGAATACCTCCTATGCCCTTGGGGGGTATTCCTCTTACAGTTCACATGGGGAAGATTATAACAAAAGTAATAAAAATATTACCCTATATAAATTGTTGAGCACAGTGTCTGGGGCACAATAACCTGAGAAATGGTGACTTGTGATTAATTGAGGACCTACCATGTAACAGGCGCTGTCATAAACCTTCGATTGTATTCACCATGACATGGAATCTTCCTAATCCTATAAAGTGGTTAATGTTGTCGCTGTTTGACTAATGAGGATGCTGAACTCGGAAGGTTGGAATAGGCTTGCCTCATGTCACGTAACTGTCGAATAAGGGAAGCAGGTTTTGGGCACAGATACACAGGACTAGAACCCATGCCTGCAAATAAGGTGTCTATCAGTACAGCTGTACCTGTGGGGACAACTCAGGCTTAGGGGACGCAAGAGGCTGCTGCCCAATATGCAGAGTTCTGTTTCATTTGCTCAAGTTTCTGCAGGAATCACTGGCTGAAATTTTGGTAGCCCCTTTTGTCCCCACTATTCCTGACAGATCTGCTGCAGAGGTGAAAATGCATAATTTCTTCCATCGGGGAATATCATCTCCGAAGATCTCCCAGAAGGAAGACGATGAGAAAATGCAAATCTAGATCCTCACTATATACACATTTTCATACTAGGGTTGGATGCTTTGTTCGCAGATGGGTAAAGAACCCAGTGAAGTGAAGAATGAGACAGGGAGGTGATGCTTGGCGACAAAGGGTAGTCCCCGGCCATGGGGCTTCACCTGCGCCACGCCTGGATTGTGCCAACTGCAAAGCAGCTGGCTAGAGTGGTCGGGTAGGTGCAGGGGACGTGGGGGAGGGCACAGGCATGAGCTATAGCAAGTGAACACACCGCTTGGCTTCTCGCTCGATGGCTAAAATCCCAAATCTCAGCTACTGTTAGATTTTGGCATAAACAACCCTAACTATGTAAAGTTGCTATCACTAACTTAGCATTTATAATATTAAAAGGCTGTAATTATTATCCTTCCTGATGGGATGTGTGTACGCCTCTCCTCTAATCCCCTTTATAAGCATCCTCCTAATTCATTTTTGATCAGCCTGAACAGGGGCCAAGCCTCTTTTGCTAATATTGACATTGGCTGGGTGTCAGATGTCCAGGATTTAGAGAAACTAGAAGGGCTTGCTCTTCCACTGCTTTCTTTAAAAAAAAAAAAAAAAATTATCTTAAAATCACACCACAATTAAAACCCTACTTTTAAGATTGGTTCCTCCCCTCATATCTCTTTACAACTCTAATTATGTCACCCCATTTTAAGTTGCTTTTTCTTTTCTCAAATTCTTTTACTTATACCAAACTTGCTCTTAGACTAGACTGGAAGTTCTCAACAGAAACCAAACTTCCTTCCTCCCTCCCTTGTGTCTTTTGTTCCCTACTGGATTTAAGATGGTTTTTAGAAATGGGTAAAACACACACACATCAGGTAACATGAGAAAATAAGGATAGAGAAATAATAAGATGAGGGTAATATCAGCTTACAAACTGCCTTCTATGATGCTACGCAAATTCTAGAAGTAGGGCGTGAACGTGACTCAGGCAGCTAGCTTCTTGAGCAAGCACGTGTCTTGTGTAAAGTTTGCCCGGCTCATGAGATATACCAAAGTAGGAGAAGCACAGAATTTCCTGGTACTGAGGCCAGAGAGAAATTTCTGCCGTCGGTCTACATAAAAAGGATCTGTGAGAGATTTAAAATCACCTGTGATAATGTCGATCTCATCAGTGCAAAGTTCCCAAGATGGTATTTCATCAGCCTGCAACTCATTCAGCAGGCATGATGCCAGGACGAGGTTGTATCATGTTAGCTAGCACCTCGATGATGGTCTGGGCAGGGACTGGGCCCCCCCTGGTCTATGGCATCCTTCGGGGCATGTACCACATTGCTGGGCACACGTGGTTACCAAAGGTGTTCTGGGTTCAACTTTATCAGGACAATGAAGTCCAGCTTCCCTCCCTACTATGAGAAGTCCAGCTACTTGGGGATTCTTTCCCCGTTAGTCGGTAGGTCCATCAAACTCACTGTGTTCCAAGCAGTACTCGTCACTTTCCTCCACAAACCTGCTATGTCCATCCATGGCCCGCCACCCAACTGATGAGCCAAGCAAGAATCTAGGGGCCCCTCCTGACCCACCCCTTCTTTCACCTTTACCCCTCATCCAAGACTCTTTCCAGTACCCTGATCATCCCTTGCCACTTAGAAAACCAGTTGAGACAGTTACTCCTTATTGAATGTTTTCTTCCTTCTTGATCACTATATTGGAAGGCTCACATTGGGGCGCATCTGTTGTTCCCCTGCTTTCTGCAGGGTCTGCTGTGGTCCCCAGCAGCTACTCAATTAACAGCATGTCAGATGAGTGCATGAAGAAACAAACCAAAGAGAGAACCAATCCAAAGGAGCTAGTTTGAAGGAAAATCAACCTTGATACCTTCATGGGTCCATACTACTGCAATGTAGCCTGATCTAACTCTGTTTCTTTTCTATCCACTGTGTTTAACCTTCACTTAGCATTTTTTATCTGTTTTTCCATAAACCAGAACAGCACATGGGCAAACCCTCACCATCACAACCCTAGTTTACCCAGAGGTACTTGCTGTCTTGGAGGAAGCTCTTTTCTTTCCTAATACATTCAATGTGATAATACCAGTCTTCATCCTCTCCATGGCATCTCTGGCCAACTGATTGCTGATGGTGATGATCAGCTGACAACCTCACTTTCCTCAAAGGGTGTGGGTGCTCCCGGGAGGACTCATCACCCAGCATAACTCAGGAGGAAGAGTTAAGGCTGCATTTCCACCCACGCTTCCAAGCTGCCAGCACTTTTAACCGGCAACCAGACCTGGCTCAGACTACCGGGAGAAGAGGGGACATTTTGGAACGGCAAAGAGACAGCTATAAACTGGCAGGCTCACCACATTATCTAAACTGCCATTTTATAGGCATATGATGCACTCAAATTTAAAACAAAGAAAAAATGATGAATGTAAAAAAGAAATGTGCAAAGATAAGACACTGGTTTGGGAGTACAACCCGGAGAGGCCTCTCTTAGGGGAGATACTTCCCTTGATTTTGAAACTGAAATTGCTACAGTCAGCACCAACTTAATTCCACATTGCAATTAGGGTTATGCATTAAACCAGGCCTCGGAAGACGACTACCCTGAAGGAACTCGGAGAAGAAATGAAAACCAGACGTGTGGCGGGAGCGGTTGGCACCAGCCTACGTCCTGATATATAGTGGTGGTATAGATTTAAAATGAAAATTAAAAGCAGTCATTACGGTTAAATTAATGTCATATTCACCAGCTATTTACTGAAAAGGAAAAGAAAGGAAGTGATGTGGGAATTCTGCTTGGACTACTGTGCCTGCATTTTATTTTTTTTTAGCATCCTATATTTTATTTATTAATAGGAACAATAGAAATTTCCATCCTTTAGCAAAGTCACTAATGCTTAAATAACAATAACTGTATACACCTGCAGAGAAGACAAATAGTTTCTTGTAACTCAGTAATATGCCTATTTTAAAAACTTGCTAAATTGTGTGTATGGTTGACGTACTAAAAAAAACAGTTTGAGCATTTAACTGCAAGAGATCACTATATAAATAGCAATAATTGGCATTTAAATCATGTCACTATGAACAAGCTTCTTTGCTATCATAAAGTATCCGTATCATATCCATTTCTGCTTTGCCCTCGCGCGCTCTCCTCCCTGCCTCAATTAAGTAGGTTTTTTTATTTTATTGAAAGAAGATAGTTGAGCTATTCCTGTATTGGAGAGAGAGGTTGCCAATACACCTCAGATGTCTGGCCAAAGCTGGTGCTTCTCAATGTCTAGGGAGAGGGCTTCTCAGTTGGGGGTTGCTTCAGAATCACCTAAGCTGCTTTTCAGCATCGATCTACAGACACCCCCTCTCCACTGTGTAGATTCTGATGGGCTGAATTGGCATTGGAACCCAGAAATCTAGATCTTTACAATTCTCTGCCGATGTTTCTAAACGCTGTTCTGGGTTGAAAAATAGCTGCGTTCCCAACTTTGGTCTCCTGGCATCTGGCCCCATCGGTGAGCTCGGAGTTCCTCCTGCTAGAATCCCTTTCCCCTGCTTTGGACGGGGCTGGTCCCTTCTCCCTCAACACCACCTCGAAGTCGCCTGCCCCATCTGCATCACCACTGTCACCTCCATCACTGCCTCTGTCCCATTCCCATTTTGTTTCTTGCATGGTACTTGCCACTATCTGAAATGGTCCGGTTGCTCTCCCAAATACACCTCACATCAGTGACTTAACTCACTGGAATGTACACGCTGAGGGGGGCAGGAGCTTGCCTGCTGCATTTGGTGCCTTGCATACTGTCGGCCCTCGACAATCAAACTCAAGAAAAAAGGAATGACTGGGTCCTCTAGTTCACCTTGGTATAGGCAGAAAAAGGAGGAGAAAAAGCCCTCTAGGTAGCTGAGATTTGGGTACACTAAGGCAGCTCCTAGGCAGAGGGAAGGTATCTAAGCTACATGATGGAAACATACGGTCTCAAACATAATGCTTCTTGGTGCATAATAGTAATATCTGGGGAGAGGTGAAAACTTTATCAATCTCAGAGTCCCACTGCTGAAAACTGAATTTGTTGGTCTACGGTACGTCTCAGGCATCAGTATTGATGGAAAGCCCTTGGGGTAGTTCTCATTTATAACCAAGGTTGAGAATCAAGTACTCTGTTTGTTTAAAAGTCTATGGCCGAGGCAGTTTGGGGGAAAGGCAGAAGACAAACATCTTGGACCTAGCTACTCAAATCCCGGGCAGTCTAGGCATTACCTGGGAGCTATAAAATGCAGATGCTCAGGCCCTTCCCAGGCCTCTGACTGAAAATCTGCATTATCAGAAGGTCCCAGGTGATTGATGTGTGTATTAAGCCTCCAGGAGAACTACTGTTAGAGATCAGCAAGCGAAATATGCTCTTGTATCAGCCATCCCTTCTAGGCCCAGACATAGAAGTTTATATATATATACATTCTGTTATTTTACTGTGACACACTCAAAATATTCTATCTAGCTAAACCAAATTTTGTTTCTGAACTTACTAGTCTCCCAGTTGCACGTGCATCCTGTTCATTGGCAGGAAGCCTGATGCTTTCTCCCATGAGTCTGTTTCACACTAAAGTGTACATGACTGCCAAAAGCACAGGGAGTTTCCACTTTGGGCAATGAGGGTTTGAGCCTCGGCCTTGCCATTGGCTGGCTATAAAAACTTGAACAAGTCCCTGATGGTCCCCTCTGGTGTTCAGGTTCCTCATCCATAAGAAAGAAACAATAGTCCTTGCACGGCCCAGCCTCCAGG